>JASVER010000052.1:1457496-1531467 GCA_030449065.1 Oceanodroma leucorhoa
TACCCTTCCGATTCTCTCCCCCGTCCCACCTGGGGGAGAGTGAGCGAGCGGCTGTGTGGTGCTTAGTTGCCGGCTGGGGTTAAACCACGACACCTGTGAATAACATTTTCTCTATGTCCCACTTCCTTAGCTAATGTGTGAAATGATAATACCCAAAAGAATAAACCATTTTTATATCTTCTCCTTAAAGTATGCATGAGCTGTGATGGGATCTACAGTCGTGTTCTGCCTTCTGATTATGATCCGATAATCTCATATGCCAGCCACCCTATGCCAATATAAGCATGAACAAATGCTAAACAAGTGCCACAAAAAGAGAAGATTCTTGACATACAAATTTAGCACTTTTCAAAAGCCAAAAGAACACCACACGCAACTGACACTGTGAAAATAAGCTTGGTATATGCAATCTGACAAATCAGGGCAGATTAAAAAAATTGTGTGGGTATATATACTAGTGGTGCTCTCAAGACTTATTATCCACTTCTTACTCTTCAAGCCTTAGGTTCTCCATTACCAATATGTGGGCCATGACAAGGTGGGCTGTGACCCATTGAATCCTGCCTGGTTTAGGGCTTTCAAAAGAGCCACACAGGAGAGCAAGCTGTGGCCTTAGCAGTGGTGGGAAACTGGACCCTGGACAAGACTGCCTTCCAGCACCAGAGGAATGTTCAATAAGACAACTGGTACTGCCACTACGCTTCTGAAAGGGGACAGCATGTCCGGGGGGATCAGGAAAACCAAGGCCAACAGCATCTCCTTTTAAAGATGCCAGAAATGCATAGGCCAAAGTCTTCTTTCTAAGGGCAGAAAGGCTACCCCCAACTATACACCATCTCCAGCTCTTCACCATGGACATGAGGCAGTGTCTAGTGGTGGAGCTGTCAGAAAAATCATTACAAGCTCTCGTGACCTGGTGGTCACCCAACCATTTGCTTTCATTTCCGATCACCACATACCACACTAGAATCTGTTCATGCATCAGTTCCACCGCCAGCCACCCTGACTTTGTATTTTTATGGTTTCAGCATCAGTACAACTGGAGTCCTTTACTGAGATAACCTGGCAGCGCGCTCCACTCTCATGACTGATGACCTATTTTATTTAGCAAAAGTGGGGGGATGAGAAGCCTTTGCTGCTCTACAGTTTCCATTTCATTCTCAAGCTTATCTTACCACAGCACAGCCACTCTGAGGGATAATGCTATTTTAAATTACTGAGGAAAATGAAGAAAGAATTACTGTGCTTAATGCAGAAGAGCATGTAATCTGCTCTTACAACAAACATTGTATTTATCTTTAGGAGTAACTAAGTTTCTAGTTCTTATTTGCTGGATAACCTTCTTTTGTGAAGTTGGGTTTCTTCCAGTTCACTTTTCCTTTAACATATGAAGTTGCTTCTGTCAAACAGAAAAATGAATGGTTAGAATTGCAAATGAGTGTTTCCTTCTCTTATACTGTGGGAATATCACTGAAAAAAAACAGTTCAAAATAAGGACATTATGCCCTGAATAGATTATCAACAATAAATTTTACAATCATCCTAAAATTTAAAGCTGGAAAAATAAATCAACACAAAACAAATAGAAGTTCCAATTTTGCTATCCTGACACAGGAAACCTTCCTATTTAAAATTCAGAGACATTTTACCTCTAAAAGACTGCAGGATTGGGGCCAGATGCACTAACCATACAAGCTGACAGAGCTAGCCATTTCTTGAATTGAGGCTGCTAATGTTTCTATGTCACTGTTCCTTGTGTGAAGACTAGTATCTACTTTTTTCTCAACTCTTCCCTCTTGCATATTTGAGCTGTAAGTCTGCCTGGGTAAAGCCCAGACTATTTTTATGCAGAGTATACATCATCATGCTAGCTCAATCTATCAAGACTATAGGCTTGACACTCCCTAGGCATTAGTGCTGAGGAGACATATACCTTCATTTTGACAAGCGAAATGCAGCAAAACTTTTCCAGCATCAAACTGCCCAAGGATACATCTAAAAACTAACAACCTCTCACATTCCTTATTACACATAAGCTTTATAGCCTCCTGAAAGCTGCAGACAAAAGCAATAAAGCAATAAAACTGAAGCTATTATGACACTGGCCATCTCATGTAAGACAATCAAGGAGATGACTGATCAGAGCTCTGTTTAAACAGCTCAAATGATACAGCATGATGATGTCTTGTTCTTCCCTGGAATCTCTTCTATGTAATAGTTTCTGATCATTCAGATGCCCTTTGTAAAGACAGTTGGGAACCCACAAGATCAATGCCTTTAATAATTACAGAGAGATTTTTACAGTTTAGGGCATCTGAATGATAACCAGAAATAGTAACTGCCAGCACACTATAGAGTAAATTTAGAGATGTTTAAGAATTTGTCAAACAAACAGTTTGACAGATAATGCCAATTGGCCAAAAACTTTTTTTTGACAGGATTCTACCAGTTTGACTATGATCTGAGAAATGTTTTCTCTATGCCAGGATAGAAATTCTGTTCAAAACTGGACATAACAAGTGACGCTGTTAGCTCACTCAGAGAGCCTCTTTTACAAAGAGACTAAAATGTGGGTCTCTGACACCTCACAGCCTTAGTCATTCAGTAAAAAAAGTTATGCTTAGATGAATTAACATTTGTAGGCAAGGGAAGGGGAGAATAAGGAACTCACACGAAGTGGAGGAGGTCCAAAAGGAGAAATTAAGATCATCCAGTTCATAGGTGAAATTTGCATGAACAGAACAGTACATATTTAAGTAGGCTGCTCTCAGCTTTTTCCACAAAAATTATCTGCTACCTCAGAACTGTTTTCAGCGTCATGCAAGTTAGGAAATTTTCTGTAATCTCGAAAAGCTGCACAGGGCAAGAAAACCATGCTCTTCCTCATTTGATGAATTTGTACCTTACAGTTTCTAGGTATGTTGTGATTTTAACAGACCCTATGGAAGATACCTTGCTCTGGAGGTTGGTGACAAATTGGTTTGCCAACCCTTTTTCTGTCACAATACTGTCATGGTGGAGAATTAAGTCAGCAGTTAATATGTGCAGGTTACAAAGTAAGGTAAGAAGGATAGAAGATAACATTACAAATGCAGAATGTGTGAATCCCTCCATATGTGTAAATCAAAAAACACCAAGCCTGGTTTGCCTTACCATGGCATCAGTGAGGTTTCATCGGGTGATTTCCTCTTAAAAAGGTACCAGAAAGAGCTACAGTAACTAAATACACAAAGAAAAACAATTTGTTTGCACAGCAAAAATATCAAGGAAAATTCCTCATGATCCGTGAACTTAATTATATAGCATTTCTTAATTTAAATACCCATTAAAAATCCATTCATCTGTAGCTCTTGAGAAGTTAAATGATCAACTGTGCTTGCTCAGGCAAAGGCATTCTGGTGCTCCTTACAGAGTTTGCTGCTGCTAAGATACAGGAAATCTTCCTTCTTTTGTATGTAACCACGTTATAAACTATGTATTTCAATTGCACTGAATGAGATGTTTGAATTACTTCACGGTAGCCTGCTGCACCTAATAAAAGGTTTTACTTTTAAATCATCAGCTTTTACAAAGGATAAAATAAGTGCCAATTATTTGCAGCAGATTGATAATCTTCCATTACTTCTGTCAGTCTTTCAAATGGAGAAAATGGTAAGAGTTTTCAGACAGGCTTTGCTGTTTTGTGGAGATTTTGGACAAATGCACCAATGCAGTGCGTAGGATTGCTGGATTTTACCCCAGGTGGTATGTGTAAAATTTTTTAAGAACTAAGTCAGCAAGTGAACCTTGGTGTCTAGACATCCCGCTCTCATGCTTTATCTTCAATTCTATATGCCTAATTACCTCATGGAAATACTTTGACCAACAGAGGCAACAAAACTTGCTAATGTTAAGGATGTTGACAAAGCTGAAAAATTGTGATTAGTATCAAACATGTCTTGTTTGACACCGCTAAGGCACATGTGCATGTCTGTATTGCATAACACAGCCTCATGTCAAAGATACCCAGCTGCCTCTGGGAAAGCTGGCTTATCAACAAGAGCATAGCACAGTGCTGTGGAGAGCAAGTGACATCATCAGCTTTTCCAGGGAAATTGTAGATGTGATCCCACGGGAGGCGGTAAAGGAAGGCAAAGAAGTGCAGCAAGCCTGGCAGGCCTTGAAGGGTAGCCACCTCTGAGCACAAGTATGGTCTCACAAGAGAGAGACCTGTTCTCCTTGTACTCAGGAGAACAAGCAAATATTTCAGGAGATCGGCTTGGCTAAGCAGGCCACTCACAGCTGAGCTTCAATGCTGTACACAGGTGATGGCAGCACTGACAGGCTACAAAGAAGGAATATAGGAACCTTGCCTGGTTATACAGGGACAATGTTGGAAATTCTGAAAGCTCAGCTGGAGCCAGAAGCAGCAAGGGACACCAAGAGATACAGGAAAAGCTTCTATCACTCTATTAAAAGAGTAAATGAGACAATTAGAGGCCCCTTGCTGAATGGGGTAGGAATTATTGCAAGGGGTGCGGATAAGGCCAAGATACTTGGTGCATTCATTGCCTTGGTGTTCACCAGTAATGTCTTCCATCCTTTGTGCCACGGTTCAAATAGGAGAGGAGCTACTGGGAGTGGAAGAGGAATAAGTCAGTGCTCACTTGAGAAATTGTGATTACTATGAATCCATGTGACCAGATGGGCTACATCCATGGCTGCTGATCAAGCTGGTCAATGTCTTAGCAAGTGTGCGTTCTATTATTTTGGAAAGGTCGTGGAGACTGAGGGAGAACCCCTTGGTGCCAAAGAAGTGCAAATATTGCCCCCATCTCCAGACAGAACAGAAAGGCAGAACCAGGGAACCACAGTCTCATTTTAGTCCTTAAGAAAATCATACAGCAAGTCCTCTCAGTAGCCATTTCTGGGCACATGAAGGAGAAGAAGGTGACTGGAAACAGTCAACATGAATTTATGAAAGGTAAACCAACCTGATTGCCTTCTACAGCAGAATGACTAAATCTGGGCATGAAGAAAGCACAGCACATGTCATCTACAGTAATTTTACCTAGGCTTTTCTCCTATAGTAATTTTACCAAGGCTTTTGAGAGCATCCCGGTAACCACGCTGAGATGCTACAGTCTGCATGAACTAGGACGAGAGGAAATGGCCTCAAGTTGCGCCAGGGGAGGTTTAAATTGGATATTAGGAAAAATTTCTTCACTGAAAGGGTAGTCAGGCATTGGAACAGGCTGCCCAGGGAAGTGGTGGAGTCACCATCCCTGGAGGTGTTCAAAAAATGTGTGGATGTGGCGCTTCAGGACATGGTTTAGTGGGCATGGGTACTGGGTCGATGGTTGGACACGATGATCTTAGAGGTCTTTTCCAACCTTAATGATTCTATGATTCTATGATTCTAAGTAGATGAGTGAAAAAACGGCCGGATCATCAGACTCACGGGGTCATGGCTAATGGTTCATACTATACCTATAGGCTGGTAACAACTGGAGTTCCTCAAGGGTCTGCCCTGGAATCTCATCAACTGTTCATCATCTTTATCAGGGACCTGGCTCCCCGGGGAAACAGCTCTAGGGGACAGTCTGGGTGCTGCTGGGTAGTGAGCTGAGCCAGGGCCAGATGTGTGCCTGGGCAGCAATAGGGGTCAGGAGTGCCCAGGGTGGTATGAGCATGGCATGGCCCCGTGAGCACAGTGGCACAAGCTGAAGCACAAGAGGCTCAGGCTGGAAATAAGGGGAAGCCTTTTTCACTGGAAGACTGCCCAGCGGTGGAGCCGGGGCTGGCCTGGACTAGAGACCTCCCAAGGTGCGTCTGTCATGGGCTAGACCTGGAGGATGAAACAGTATAAACATTTCACTACAGTGACAGGGACAATTGGTCTTTCTGAGCAGGAGTTGCTTAAACCCAGACTTCAAAAGTTTGAGTTTTCCTAGGACATGTGCTGAAGTAATTTACGGAGCTAAGATTTAGGTTCCCCAAGTCAAACAGGCTTTACTACAGTGAAATTCTGCTTTAATCTGTGCTTCAAGTTTTATGCCATAATCATAGAATGACAGAATCATTTAGGTTGGAAAAGACCTTTAAGATCATCGAGTCCAACCGTAAACCTAACACTGCAAAGTCCACCACTAAACCATGTCCCTAAGCACCACATGTACACGTCTTTTAAATACTTCCAGGGATGGTGACTCCACCACTTCCCTGGGCAGCCTGTTCCAATGCTTGATAACCCTTCCGGTGAAGACATTTTTCCTAATGTCCAATCTAAACCTACCCTCATGCAACTTGAGGCTGTTTCCTCTCATCCTATCTCTTGTTACTTGGGAGAAGAGACCAACACTCACCTCGCTACAACCTCCTTTCAGGTAGTTGTAGAGAGCGATAAGGTCTCCCCTGAGCCTCCTTTTCTCCAGGCTAAACAACCCCAGCTCCCTCAGCCACTCCTCATCAGGCTTGTGCTCCAGACCCTTCTTCCCCTTCACCAGCTTCCTTGGTCTTCTCTGGACACGCTCCAGCACCTCAATGTCCTTCTTGTAGTGAGGGGCCCAAAACTGAACACAGGATTCGAGGTGCGGCCTCACCAGTGCCGAGTACAGGGGCACGATCACCTCCCTACTCCTGCTGGCCACGCTATTCCTGATACAGGCCAGGATGCTGTTGGCCTTCTTGGCCACCTGGGCACACTGCCGGCTCATGTTCAGCCGGCTGTCGACCAGCACCCCAAGGTCCTTTTCCGCTGGGGCAGCTTTCCAGCCACTCTTCCCCAAGCCTGTAGCGTTGCCTGGCGTTGTTGTGACCCAAGTGCAGGACCCGGCACTTGGCCTTGCTGAACCTCATACAGTTGGCCTTGGCCCATCGGTCCAGCCTGTCCAGATCCCTCTGCAGAGCTTCCTACCCTCAGGCAGATCAACACTGCCGCCCAACTTGGTGTCGTCCGCAAACTTACTGAGGGTGCACTGGATCCCCTTGTCCAGATCATTGATAAAGATCTAAGCACTGTTTGACTAAATAAACAGTGGAAACACTGTTTAGTAGGTATGGTAAACTAGCAATTTTGAACAACCTACCAGATTGGATGTATTAGATGATCTCTGCCTAAAACAAGAATGGGATGCATAGGCATCAGAAGAAAGGTCAGAGAAGTTTAAGAATCTTTTGGTAGAGAAAACAAATTGGAAAGATCTGAATTTAAAGTGATCGTTAGTGCAAAATTACTACAAGGACAGTTTATTTGTTTAGAAAATGCAGTGGTTAGATAGCTGGTTTCCTGGGAAAAAAAAGAAAGCAAATGCCCACATCATATTGCACAATTTTAAATACTCTAAAACTTAAGTTAGAAAATTTTAAGTGAAATTTGCATTTGAAAATCATAAGCAATATATCTGCATTCCTAAACCAATTACCATTAAGGGAACAGACCAAGCCTTTCCCCTACGGAAACAAAATTTTGACAAATGCAAATAACCTGTAAGCTGTGAAGGCAACAGCTGTTTGTGGTAATTTGTGGCAAAACGCATCAGCAAAGATGGATACTCTTTTGATGAAAAGAATGCTGATTGTTGTAGCAAACATACCACAAATCTAAGCGTCAGATTCTGTTAGCAGTAAAAAGTCCAGTTGAACACTATGCACAGAAATGCAGCATACCAAATCAGATAACATTTTATACAACATGAGATAGAATTAATAC
This sequence comes from Oceanodroma leucorhoa, assembly GCA_030449065.1. Taxonomy (NCBI): domain Eukaryota; kingdom Metazoa; phylum Chordata; class Aves; order Procellariiformes; genus Oceanodroma; species Oceanodroma leucorhoa. Next base: position 1,465,187 of record JASVER010000052.1, read on the forward strand.
TTATTGCTGTAGCAATTGCTTGGGACTTTCCTTTGGTTTATATCTGCATGTAAAAAAACAAGTGTGCAAATACATAAATACATCCTTAGACTGCACACATTTACTACCATTTTTCTGTTAAAAAAATATTGTTAAATAGATGAAGGACAATATTTTCACTGTGTGGGTCATTGCTAAGCTAACTTTTCATTGCTTTCTGCTACAATGCAACTGGCAGGCCTCACTGATTTGAATATAAGGTATTTCCTGACAGGTGAGCAGCTGTTGCATGTACGTAATGCATGCAAAACCAGACCTAAGTTCTTGTCTTCAGGCTCATTAAGCTGACTTCCGCATTAGGCCAATTTCAGTAGCAGTGCCAGTGGCACAAGTTTCCTAAATTAGCTTGGCTTAAATCAAATATTTAGAGAAGAAAAGCTTTTAAGACAGCAGGGCATCACTAGGCCACAACTGCAGGGCAGAGCTACAGAAGCGTCATCTCAAAATACATGCAGCAAAAGACATCTGCTGGCTTCAAGGCTGATAATCACCAAGGACCATAGGTTAATATAAAGTTTCAGAAGCACCCTACATCATCTGGTACTGATTCATAAACTGTGAGTATGCAACGAAAAAAAATCGAAGAGTGCTAGGATCAAAAATTTTGCACATTTAAAGAAAAAAAAACCAACCACTTTTTAAAAAGTTGTACTCTCTAATAGTGATGCCTGTTGGAAACACTGGAAGATAAGACAGGTCCCTCAAATCAGTGAAGAGTGAACTTTGTTGCTGTTTTTCTTAAAAGAGCACTAATTATTTGAAGAAATGGTGAATTCATGCCAAGAAAGGTCACTAAGTCACACAAACACACTTATTCAAGCAAAGCAGTGGACATAGGTTTCATTTTAAAAATCTACCTGTCACCAATTTCACATACAAAAAAAACCCACTCCTGTGTTAGACCTAAATTAGGATTGCACAGAGAGGAAACAATATTCATCACATAGAGATTTGTACAATGTCTTTAATAACCGTTACTGCACAGAAATCAGCATAGGTACAGGTTTATTGCAACAACTCAGAAGTAAAATGTGTCTTAATTCAAAATTTGTTTCACTTTTTAATTACAACTGTACAATTTTAGGCTTTAGAAAAATTTCTCTCCCAGAAAATAAATATACTACCAATACAGCAGTAGAAAGGTTTAAAACCACTATCCACACCACTACTTCGTTCTGTTTTTCTGCAAGCACTCTGAATGGCAGCTAAAGAGCAGAGAAGTCCCTGCTGTCATACATGCTGTCAGCCATATCTCCATCTTGACATGGCTTTCTCCCCAGTGTTTGGATTTGAGGGGCATTCTCTGAGGTATCATAATTCAGTCTTACACAGACAATCTTGCTCCCACTTCCCACACAAGCAGCATTGATTACTAGCTTGTCCAATTTATTATCAGGTCAGCCACGACTGTTTTAGTTTTGTTTAGGAACATGTCAGATAAGCCATGAGTCACAAGAGAGACATTGTACAATGCTATTAACAAAAATAACAGGATGCAAGGAGAAAGAAAGAACAAAAGGCTCAATCTCTGTGGATAACTTTTGAAGCATCCTGGAATAGTCCTAGCACTGATACAAAATGGATCCTGACATGGTTTTTGTGCACAAACTTCCCCACTGTTGAAGTAATTGCTGCTCTTACTCCAACTAGGAGGCACGGGGTATTTTTAAAAGGTGTCTCTGTAAAAGACACAAGATAGCCAGTGCTGTAAGAGTATTTGACATTCAGCCCCATTCAGGCCTGAAAATTCTCAGCTATAGGCAGCTCCCTTATCTGGCCATACTGTACCACTAGCCTATGGTAAAATAATAGTCCAAGGTCCAATGACTGTTGAACTCGATTCTTCCCCTTGAGTTTCCCCTGCAGCTTTTTTACTGTCCGCAGGCTACCCAGTGCTCTTGTCAGCCATTACACAAGCTTGCATTTCCCTTCTTCAAATCCCAGCTTCTCTGTACTGCAGACGGTTCTCTCTCACGCTCTCACAGGTCTCTCTCCCTTAAATATCTGTAAAAAAAAGACGAACTATCTGCCAGTGATCCCAGCTATTGAAATATTTTACTAACTACACCTCTGGTGAACAATCTATGTGCAGCAGGAGTGACGCTAAAGAAACAGAAATCACAAACACTGAAGCTCCTGCACATAAAATATGCAATTTGCTATTGTGATGAGAAAAAAGGAAAAGATGCACTGAAAGCCTCAGATTGTTTGGCTGCACAGTTTGATCATATTTATAGATGATTTGCATCAAATATAGAGTTGCAAAGACACATGAGAGAATGCTTTTTACCAAATCAGAACTCAATAGAGACAGAACTTTCACAGAAAAGGAAGAATAAATTAACATGCAAACATATATATTAAATGTTATGTCTGAAACTTTCACATGTACATGAGGCAATAAACATACGGTATACCATATACGGTAACCAGCAACCTTAGTTAACAATATTATGTCACTGTAGTTGTTTGCTTTATATATATATATATCGTGCACACAGAGGAAATTCAGCAAAGCTACTGTAAAGCGACAGTGAAAAATCTGAATATCTGTCTCAAGTCTCAGCCAGTCACCAGTGCTGCATTGCTTTGGGCACATTATTTCACCTGTACTGACAGGTACGTATTAGTTTCTCAGAGAAAAGGGAATACTACTACTCTCCTTCGTAAAACATGTATGTGTTAATAGTGTGTTTCTTCCTTTATTCAGGATCCCTATTTACACTTTGAGGTGAAAAAGATATTCAATGTATATTCACAATATATATTCTTTACGATTTTTTTTTTTTTAAAAAAAGGGTTCCAGTAGAATGCTTTCTCTTCTTTTTACATTGGGATTAGATACTTTCCTCCCTTCTTTACAGGGGCACCATTACCAGGAAACTGTGTTACAGACAGTTCCTTAAAATAACTCTGTGTTGATTAAACTTTAAGTCACATTAATAAGGGTGTACAGCCTGTAATTGCTGTCATCAATTTAGCCAGCTACTATCGACTACAGGGATATCTCATAACTATTCTTTGATTTTCAAGATGATGATACAGAAGATCTTATCTTCTTGGAGAATACCACCATTATGTGAAGCTTTACATTGATTATTTTAAAGACACAGAACATACTATGCTATTGTCTGCTGCTGCTATTAGAGACATGTTAAAAGTTACTATGTTTGTCTGAAGACTGTTTAGGATGAACCATGTTCCAGCTTCATTTTGCAAGGTACTGTATTTGTACCTGAGCTGAGCTAATCCTTCATTTGAAAAATTGTAAGATGTATCTTGCATCTTACATTGTACACAGTTTAGCTTCACCTACATATAGCTATATGAACTGTGATAGAGCTATGACTCAGTGAATGCTATCTTTGAGCCGTGTTTCATAATCAGGACACAGCTCTCTCCTTGTTACAGATGGTGGTGGGATTTTTTCTTCTTGGACATGCCACTGATTTATTGCAAGTTCATCATGCTGCTAACATCTAACACTACTAAACTGAAAGGTTTTTTAGAACTTCGCAAGGGCTATATAAAGACTTTTCAAAGAGTAGCTATAAAACAAAAATTAAAAACAGCAGTAGATGCTTAAATGTCATTCTGTAATAGACAAAGAGTATCTGCAGGCTTTGTGCATGAAAATAATACTCCCTGGGTTCACCTTTTGCAGAGTTGATGTGTGTACACTACACTTTCACTTCAGTGCTTAATTACACATCCTGTTTAACCCTACAAAGGAAAACGTGTTTGGTTTCAAGCTTACTTTTAGAGACCACCTGCTCAAATAATGAAATCATTATCCAGGGTTAATAATCCCTGTCTAGGAAAGGCCCCAGAATGGCTGAAGTGCATTAGCTTAGATGGAGAGACTGCTGCTGGTCACGATCTAGTGCTATCAACCACACGACATTGCAAAGACTTCACATGCGCTGATTAATACTCTCAGTGCCCTTGATGTAGCAGAGGTGTTGTTATCTGAAAGCCCAAAGGCTTAGAGATTTTCAGGTCACTGTTACTAATAGCTGACCTGCCAGACATGGAAGCCCTTTAAAAAAAAAAAAAAAGAAAAAAAGTAGGGGGAGAGAGAGAAAAAGAGAAAAGCAGGAAGTCATCTGGAAGGTGCAAGAAGTACAAACCAGCCAGGGAGCTAGAGAGGATCAAGAAATGGGACAGGTCAGACTCTTGGATGCAGAATGAAACAAAGCATGTATTCCTTTGTGTAGAATTTATTGCTATTTCCTCCCTTTCTCCTTTTTTCTCCACTATGGATTATGACTGTACTTTAGCCCCACTTCTGGAGAAAACAAGCAGTTCAAAGAAGTTCACTATAACATCTTCTCTTTCTTTGGATGCTAAAAAACTCAGGTTAAGTACTGTCTTTGTCAGTTCCTTAAGCAATGTCTCGAGCTAGGTTCAAGGACAGTTCTACAATACTTCTCAGACTTACAATGTCATTTTACAAATCTCAAACTGTCAGTAAAGTTGCCAATAATATCGTTTCCAAGAAATACAGGTTAAAATTTTACTTTTTCTGACTTCTGAAATCAAAGAGATATCTTCTGAAAGTACGGGTAAAAACCACATAGAACAGAATTGTGAAGGCAATAAAAAAATATTCAAAGAAAAAAAGATAAAGAAAAGCAACTAGTACCAAACTAATGAATGATGAAAATTAAACAGTGCAGAAACAGAAAACCGAAGAGAAATTGCTATAAGCAAGAATAAAATTACTTACATGGAGCACAAGAAATGCAAAAGCATGCAGAGATTTTTCTGCTACACAAATCTAAAATGGAAAAGGATACCTGAAACAGCAATGTAAGCATGGAGCTGTGCAGCTTATATTCCCCAGCATAAAACGTACCAGCCCAGGTGGTTTGAACATGAGGGAAGAGGGTCCTGGAGAGTGTGCAAAATGACAGTCAACAGGTGGTTTTCAGGTAAGGAGGCAATACGAGCAAAATCTCTAATAGATTAAGGCAATATGCACAATTATCCTTATTCTGAGGTCTACATGTCAGCTAAGATGGACAGGAAGGAAAATTTCTAGTACTTCTATTTGAAAGAGACTGGACAAATTTCTTCTTGGGGTGAATTTTACCTCTCTTTATGAACTGAAGGTCTATACTCCACTTACAGTTCAACACAGAGCTGAATCCACCTCTGCAACAGGCATCAAAATGCCTCAGGTAGTGAGAAATTGGTTTGAATTTGGCTAACTGAAAAACCGTGCTAGCTCTAAGCAGCCTGCCCTGAGACTTGCAGCACCAAGGACACGACCCAGTCACACCTGCCAACAGAAAGATGTGTTGCTCATACTTTCAGGAGAATCTTTGTGATTAATAATGCTGACACAGGACTTTCAGAGCTATGGGAAGGTCTTCTGCAGAGCTGAATCCTTCACGTGCTCTACACTCCAGTTTTCATTTTGTAACTGAGTTAAGGTTTCCAGACAGGCACAAGCTGAATTAAAATAATTCTATGAAGTAGAAACTAAATAAAAAAGGGATGTGTTGCCACACACTCAGGGATAAGGATTTTTATTACAAAAAATCCCTAGGGCTCTAGACAGGGATCAGGATCTTTTTGTGCTACTACAATAGTCACATACAACAGAGTATTTGTTGGAGAAGCAGCAATCATTTATTTTTTAACTTGGACCTAGAAGGATATATATTGTGTTAAAATGCTTTATCATGCCCTTAACTGAACTCTTTCCCTCTCTTTAATAACCACCTTAAACAAGTTTCAAGTCATTATTTTTCCTCAGTCTCACACAGACGCAAAACATTTTTTTTATCCAAGCAGTATCTAAAGCTACTGCACAAGGATTACATCCCAAGCAAATATTCAATAACCTGAATGGACTCAATGTTTGTTTCTGTTTCAAATTAATCCCTCTGTGCACTGGCTGGCTGTGTAACAGCAAGAAAAGATGTGCGTGATTATAACACTGTCTTTCTGCAGTACTAACGTTAGGACTTTTGTGAAGAGAAATTACCAAAGTACTTCCCGTAGTTGCACAGGAAATAAATTTAAATAAACCATTAGATAAGACATTTTTCCTTTGAGTATGAAATGAAGTTTACAGTAATACTTAGAATCTGAAATAGTACAAACTGGTTTTTTTATACCATCCATTTAGCTCTTCTCCAATATGCAAAATGTTTGCTGTGCTTATTTTTATGGTGGAAGAGATCATTCTGGCAACAAAAAGAAATTTTTGCAAGACCTTGAACTGGAAGAGCATTTCAACATCTGCAGTCTCACCTTCAGCTAAGCACTTGGCAAGTCATAGCAACACATTATAATCAGTTTTGTTTCATAGACTTCCTGCAAGATGAGTAATTTTGCTCACGCTTGTTATTCTTGCATGCAGTGGATGGGGAGCCTCTGGGTCAGAGAAACAACTCTATCTTTTGAAGGGACATAGACTGATAATGGACTAAGTTGTGCAAGAGTTCCCCCAAAAAAGTACAGGACTTCTCTGCTGTCAGTTCAAACCATAAAGAGCACCTCCCTCAATTAGTTAATGGGGTGAGAATTTTTTTCCTTAAATCATCTTACCTTTTGCACTAAGTGCAATGGTCCAACCATTCACCTCTCATGGTCTTTGATTTTATTTGGTGGTTTTTGATGCTAAGACCCTGATTCAGTGCATGTCGCACTAGGTTACAGGGGTTTCTCTGTCCATCATCTCTGCCCATCTGATCTTTCCCTGATCCTTGGTGGGTTTTTGTTTATTGTGATCAGCAATAAACCAGGTAACCTAACATATACCAGTTCAATAGCTGCTCATCAGAATATACATACTTCGTCCCAAATGAAGAGAGCAGCACATAGCTTGTAAGTAAAACTGAAAAAATGCCAGCCCAAAGTTACTAGTCCAAAAAACTTTCCCCACATTTTTCTCCATGACATACTTGAAATCTCACAACTACACTATAGTTTTTGGAGTATTTTCAATCCTAGAGTACGTTAGAAAGAACCTTTAGATAATGCCAGTGTCCCAAAACAGCTGACTGGCACTAAATAACTCCCAAGCATCACCGACACAACGAGCCTTACCATGCTCCACATCCCACATGAAAGACACATTGCACAACATGCCCTGCAGAAAATACCTGCAAACTCTGGGCCAGTTTGTAAATCCATAGGGTTTCAGTTCTGAAAGTAAACACCGCGGTTCCACTTCGCTACACAAATGCAGAAGATTGATGGGAAAGTGAGGATGACAATAAGCATTCCCTTTACCTCCTGACAGGTAAAAAGATGCCTTCGTAACAAAATGATGCAGTGCCTCCACACGCCTACCAATGCCACCAGAAGGTCACAACTCACAGTTTTCTCATCTTAGCATTCCGTACCAACTCTTTACTATTTAGGAAGTCTCTAAGGGCATCTCATTACTCAAAGCTGAATAGTTTCAGTTTCATGGGTATTGAACTCCATGAATTTTTATAGCTATTAAGGTTAAAACTTGTTTGGGTATTTAAGTATGCAGGTTGGATTCATTTTCCTAAATCATATTAGCTTTCATGGGAACTAATTGTCTAGTTGCAAGAATACTTCCTATATAACTAAAAATACTAAACCGGGATTTTTGATCCCCAAATTTGTTATTCCCATGAACAAGACCCTAAAAATCTTTACAGATGAATGAACACTGCAGGATTCTTCTCCGAAAGTTAAAATAGTGTATCTTAATGGAATAAAAGGGATGTGAAACTAATTGTCCTCTGTAATCAGATTGCTGAAACAAAAATAGTTAGTACAGTTCTTCTTTACACTTTCCTGAGAAAGTCTAGCAAATGCTGGCTCACACACCAATTACTTCAGCCAGGGTCAATTCTATCAACAGGTAGAAACACCAGAAGGTCTATGTGGAATATGCAGAAGATATATATTCTGAATTCTGCAGTGTAATCAAAACACTAGAATATGCTTCCTGCCAATACCAATCCATTTGAATATCAAAGAAACCTTGAATCTATAAATAATATTGCCGAAAAAAAAAAACAACACAAAAAGCCAAGTTCATTAGCAAGCAATTTCAATTTATGAAACTGCCCCACAGGGAACATAACTTGAAAAACAGTGCTCTCATTCTGTAGGTGTTGAATCAAGGTATTGACATAATTGTACACTAATATATCACACAAACAAATGCATGTCACAAATAGCCAATGGGCCAGGAAATTATACTACGTTACCAGATTCCATTTGTAACACAGCACAGGCAAAACCCTGCACTGAATTCTAACGTTTTTGGCACAGCAGAACACACAATCCCAAGGATGCTATCAAACAGGCCCATTAGAAATAACGCTTTGTTCTTTTTTAATGGAAGACTCAGATAAACCGTCACAGAGACTGCTTTTTCAGGGGGACAAATCCCTACAACAGCCTAGATACATCCAGACTGATAACAGCAGAAGCTTGTGTATAAGCTGCTACCTCACTCTGTGTTCATAGCAACACCCCTGGAAGTTAAAAGACTAATTAATTCCCTATATGTGGTCGGTTTTGTTTTATCATTTCTCTGAGTAAGTATAAGCAGGATAGCAGAATGCTTTGCAGCAAGCCAAGAGCATCATTACTTTTAGCTCCACCTACACAGTTCACGTTGATACAAGCTGGTGACTTAAAGAGCAAACTCTCTTAACCTCATTACCCGTGCTGAGTTATTTAACCACCTTCAGACAGGTCACTTAATGACCTTAATAAATCATGTAAAGACATATTCACAGATCCTATGTTACCCTAGGTTACATTAATTGGTTTGTTGTATGTCCACCTGTTGATTCATAGAATCCAAAATCATCCTTTTAACACGGCTTTCCTGAAGCAATTTCTTCAAACGTGTAAGCATCAGTTAAACTTTCAGGACTGATTTTCCATTTTTTTCCTGCACATAGTTTATATTATTTCACATTGCTTTCGCAGCAGTGTAAGAATTAGAACCATTGTGCTTTCTCAAACCAGGAAATCAAAGAGACAACTCAAATTTGTTCTTACCACTATCTGCAAAAGAGAAAGAACTTTATGATCACATTCTATGCAGAAAGTCCTCTGCCTACAGGGACCCACTGTGACAGCTGATGACATAAAAGCCAAGACAGAGAAGTCTTTTTCTGTTCCTTTATAATGTAGACTTTTAGTCTTAAATCCTCTTTTCTTTATACCAAACAGAATTTTGCTTCAGGAAGCTATCAGTCCTTGTTCTCACCTTACAAAAACTTTCTGACTTAGATAATGGATTCTCAGCTCTGAAGAGGCTTTAAATTCTGCTTTGTTTTCTGGAAGAAGTATCTGCTTTTTCATAGCCTCTCTAACACAGCACTGAGCAAAACACTTTAATCAATTGCGGAGTGCTTTCAACCTGAGGTGCCTATTTGGCAAGAAAGTCCTGAGACACTGATTTAACAGTCTGCTATTTCTTAGCTTCACTATTGCAATTCATTATTTGCAAGGCTCAGAATGACCTCCATAAGCTCCAGTTATACAGAATATAGCTCATCAGTTCCTCACCAGGAGCAGCAGGTCAGCTCTGTTCTCACGCTTCTGCTGAAGTTTTGAATTAGCTTTAAGACTAAATTGTTGTCTTGTGAGATTATCAGTGATCGAGGTCCCAGATCTCCCTCACAACTTTTCATGGTTCATAGGAGTCATACATGTCGCAAGAAAACAGTCTATCTGAAAAAACRTACAGAACCCCGAAAGCTATGACAGCTCTTGCTCTAGAGCTCTGGACATTGTAAAAACATAACCTGGCCCACCAAGGTTGAAAATTAATACCCCAGGCCTGAGCCTATGATGTCTCTCCTAGGCAGCGCAGTGCAGCCCTGCACATGTAGTTACAAAGTAAAGAGGGTAGGTGGGCATTGGGAGTCTCTGAAGCAAATGCTGTCCAAGGAGGGATGCTTCATACTTTCAAAACTGTGAGAAAGCAGGCCGGGGACAACCAGAAGTCAATTTTCGGTTTCGGCTACCCTTATTTTATCAATAATTTTCCACTGATTTTTAGGTAAATTGCAATTGAAAAGAAATAATTTTCACAGGCAATTTTGCCTGAATGTTTCAGAACAGATAACATGTGATTTACATAAGAGTGCTATGCAGCACACTACATATCTCTATAAAGATATGCAACTTGAACATTATCACTTTTGTCATGAAAAAAGTTTAGCAACTTTTAAATAGAGGTCGTTAACCTGATCCTTAATAAATCATCTGTCTTTTACATTCACTGTGTGGCTTTGTCATAAGCATTCAATGAGGTAGAAGTTGAAAAAAAGATTTCAGACAAGAGTTAAAATACAGGTAAATTCTTCCAAAGTTACAAAATAAGGTGTTCCCGAGCAGCTATAAAACATAAGAAAAAAATGGAAATTCCACTGTCCTTTAAGAACTATAGGATATTTTGCATTATCATGTTAGAATCACTAGCAGAGAAGTATACTGACTTCCCGTCAGTAAATATAACTTAATTATGAGCAGGTTCTCTTCCACTGTTGTACCCTAGCATTGGTTATAGGCTGTTCAATGAGCTTCCTGAGCCATCCTGAAATACTTAGAAAAATGTCAGTGCATTTTATTCCAGTCAATTAGCTGAAAACAATAGTTTCTAAAAGACTAGGCTATTCCTTTCAAAGAATAATGAAACCTTTAGCACCACAAAGCACAGGATCTCAATATACTCCTGTACTTATCCTTTTCCCATTTTTGCCCTCCAGATGCATGTTTTTCTTAGTATATGAGACAGTTAAAAAAAAGAAGACTTTAAAGTCCAAGGGACAGTCTTGGAAATGAAAAAATGAAACATTAGAACTTTAAAGGACTGTTGTGGTTTAACCCAGCAGGCAGCCAAACACCACACAGCCGCTCACTCACTCCCCTGCCCCTCCACAGTGGGACTGGGGAGAGAATCAAAAAAAAAAGTAAAATTCGTGGATTGAGATAAAGACAGTTTAATAGAACAGAAAAGGAAAGGATAATAATAATAATAATAATAATAATAATAATAATAATAATAGCAGTAGCATATACAAAATGAGTGATGGACAATGCAATTGCTCATCACCCACTGACTGATAACGAGCCACGATCGCTACTTCCTGTACGACACTCCCTATTTATATACTGAGCGTGACATCACATGGTATGGAATACCCCATTGGCCAGCTGGGCTAGCTGTCCTGGCTCTGCTCCCTCCCAGCCTCTTGTGCACCTGGCAGAGCATGGGAAGCTGAAAAGTCCTGGAGTAGTAGATTACCTAGCAACAACTAAAACCATCAGTGTGTTATCAACGTTCTTCTCATACTAAATCCAAAATATAGCACTAGGGAAAAATGTAACTCTATCCCAGCCAAAACCAGGACAAGAAGTGTTTCAGAAAAGCCACACCAAAAGCTGCTAGTCCTGACAAAACATAGTATTGTGACAGAAGTGATAGCTCTATCACGGATAGATTTAGATGTGGAGTGTCACGGACTTGCAGCTATGTACCAATGCCAAAGAGAAAGAAACATAGTAGTCACATCTGCCATAGTTCGAAAGCAAAATCAGAGACATACATCACCCTTTAAAGTAAACGTAATGCAGTCCATGCTCACCTTTCACATGCTCACATATTATATACACATACACCGTAGAGAAGACTGTCTTCAAATACAGAAGCTACTGATCTGTCATGCAGGTGTGAAGTCAAACATACAGGAAAACATGATTATGTCCAAGTTCAGTAAAGAAATAAGGGTTATTACATAACTAATATATGAACTGTATCATTATAATCATCTTACTAGTCGGCTTGCTCACACTGTCATGTGAGATACAAACATGCAGCACGTAACTGGTCTGTGCACCATCAGGATCTTCTGTGCTGATCACAAGGAGCTTTCCCGGGCCCAGATTTATCTCTTCTCATATTTTGTACAAATGAACAAAATGGAAAAGCAAACTCATAATTGAAGATGCTGGATCACAAGCAGGATTGCTACCTCTGTGGGTCTTTCCAATAGAGACCAGTTTGACCCGGCTGACAGAGAAGCTGGTACGGACAGCTCTCGGGCAGCACCACTGTAAGTGCCAAGCTGTCCCTTACTTCCCTTGGGGAAGAGCTGCCATGCCCAGTCGGTCCCCACACAGATAATCTGAAATGCCCCGGTGAACCTTGCTCTTCCCCAAATTATTCCCCCCCGCAGTTTCCCAGGCATTTCGCTCAGCACACACAACTTCATTAATTGTCATGGTCCACGGTGCATTACCACCCTGTTCCCTGCCGTCCAAGCCTGTTTCTGGGGAACGAGGGCAAGTTCCCTGCCATCCTCCCTCCCAGCTGACAGGGTCACCACATGCGGGCTCAGGGAAGGGAGCCCCACATCTTTGCTACCCCAACAGAGCAAGACCAGCAGTTCTTGCTCTGGTTTCCCCCCAGAAGCAGATGCCACCAGATCCTCAGAAGAGGAAGAATGGTTTTTACACTAATCTCCTCCTGCCATTTGAAAGCCAGTGCCTAATATTGGTATTCAAGTACAGAGGCCATTGCCTGTCAATCCTTCGCACTTTACACTGCTGTCAGTGCAGCTTGATGTGTATGCCCCTAAGGATGCAGGCACAAGTTAACTAACTGTTAACTGTTAGCTTGTTAACTGTTAGCTGTGTATTAACTAGGAGGAACTCTCCTATCTACCAGAAAAGCAGACATATAAAAAGCGTACAAAACAAGTGGTTTATGTAAGATGTTCTTTTTCGCTCAGAAAATGGTTTTGCATTGAGCAAGTGGACCTAAGAAGCTATAAAATTATTAAAGTGCTCTTGCCTGGATACAATTTTTTCCTATTTCATTCCCAAATGACTCTATAAATAATCCAGGTTAGCTTTGTTGTTATTGTTCAACTGGAAAGTAAAAATTCTTTAAACTTCAGAGAAGTAATCAAGCAACTGTCTTAAATTGAAGGTATTTATTCTTTGATTGGATATATAAATGAAATTTTAAATTGAATTAATATTTATAAGTTGATTATAATATAATCTATCCATGATTCATTCTATATACAATAAATTTTATTTCTAATCAGTTATTTACAAACTACTTCTAAAATACTGCCTATATATTTATTTCTAAAATGCTGTCTACATAACTTTGTATTTTACAGATATAAAAAGAGATAAACTAAACTGCATGCGTAAAATTGTTTTAAAGATAATCAAGGACTTATACAGACATATTCAAAAATACAAGAAATGACACAATTAAAATCACTATGTAACTTTAATTTGGCTCTCTGTATATATGCGTTATGATATATAAACTTTTACTATTTTTGCACTAGTTAAAACTTCATTATAATTTTCTCATTCACTGTACAGAATGAGTAGTATTCGTTTAACAAAAACCTGGTTTTTACTTTGTTTTAGCTCTACTGTGCAATCCGTGGACAATTGTCTTACCACAAAACCATACCCTGCATAAAGATTAAATTATTCATAATGTTGTTATCCAACCATTTTCATTAATACCTAAACTGAGTGCTAGAAAACCATGGCTTAATTTATTTTAATAACAACTCTATGAGATTGTGGGAAACCTTAATTTTTTATGTTTGCCAATTACAGTTCCTGATATTCTCTTAATCTCGTATTTACAGATTTACAAGAATACATGATGGTAAACACCTCTGGGGTTAGGTACAAAGCTTAATCCCTGCTTAAATAATTTTTTTTCCCACTACAGTAGAGACAGGGGCTTCAGAGGTTTATTCAGCCATTTCTAGCTGCATTGTTAATTACCAAAGGTGCTCGAGAGAACATCACTCATCTAAATATAGCCTTGGTGAACCCCACATGCCCTCAAGTCCCTTCAGAAAATACGTCATATTTTAATTCTGATGTAATGAAAGGTGCGTATCACAAGACATCTGAATTATTCCAACTGACTGTAGTGAGAATTAAGCAGCTAAAGATCAGTACAACTCAAACAGGGTTAAAAAACATGCACACCTCCCAAGTAAGTTAAAAAAAAAGAGGTTATTTGCTTGTTTTTCACCCAGACTTCTCTTTCAAATTCACAGGACTAGCTGAAATGTTAATAGTGATGGATGAAAGGTCTTCCTTTGACTTTCAGATACGATTAAAACTATAGAACCTACTGTATGGCTTTAACTACAAGACCTATCATTATAGGCATTCACTTGAAAAACTCACATTTTAGTATTAACCTTATGCAGCACTATATGTATGAAAGCAGTATTAATTACATTTTCAAGTTGTAACTGCAGCAAATTTATCAGTTTCTGACTTCATGTTATTCTCAATCAGTCTCAGCTTCAAGAGGCCAGCAACAGAAATGGCACCTCAGGTGATTCATACCCCTCTCCCCAAGACCTAAGTCAATACGCACAAAATTACCTACTTGATTTCAGCCATGAAATGTGCACTAAGTACAGGGATGATCAAGAGCAGAAAACAGAAAAACAAAAAAGAAGAAAAATAGAAAAATAGGAAAAAGAAATGGAGGAAAGGAAGAAAAGGAATCAGAATGTGAGAAAGAGAAAACAGAAAAGAGAAAGAAAGAAAAAAATCCACAAAACATGCCCCTTTTAATAGCCCTCGCTTGCACAGCAGTCTCTTTACCAACTATTTGATGGAATAAGCATAGCACTTACAATTAATTTCCTGAATTGCAGTTTGCTGCTAATTTGTTGCATAACGTGGAAAAAGTAGTCTTTAATGAACTCATAATTATTTTTACTATACACAGTAACGTTCTGTCCAGTCACCTGCAGTATACGCTGTCCAGTCACACAGTGAAAGACCTTGTACTGCACCCCCAAGAGTGAAGGTTGTCATGGATACTGCTACTTCAAAAGTCTTGACTTTCCATAACTAACATTTTATGTTTAAAATAGTATTATGACAAAACAGAAGAGACAAAAAAGACATCTCTGTGCATGGTGCTATGCAAGCACAGTAAAAATATGGCCCTTTTTTTTTTCTTCTAAACCATTTACAATATACTATATAGAAGAAAAAAAAATTACTTGAATTTTTTTTCCATACATTAGCAAAAACACTCTTCAATGTCTTTCAAAAGATACAATTTGTAAAAGCATGATGGAACACAGGGTGAAATCCATTTTTAATAAAATGCACAAAAAATTGAAAAATGATCACACTTAAAATAGTTGCTACTGTATGATCTGGTTGTAGTAAAAATTTGTTACACGTGCAAGCACTTTTGACCGATTATTTTTTTTTATGCCATGGGGAGACTTTATTTCTATGTATTTGTGAAAGTCTTGCTTAATTAATCATAGAATCATAGAATCATTAAGGTTGGAAAAGACCTCTAAGATCATCGAGTCCAACCATCAACCCAGTACAGAGCCACAAAGTCATGACTGAAATAAAGCTGATGGACAAAAGTGAAAAAAAGAGTCAGATTATTTTTCTGTATCTATGTTGCTTTCACTTCAAGGAATGAAAGTCTTTTCTTCTATTTTGAGCATAAGGACTCAGCTCTACTTACGCAAGATGAGTCATGGGGATTTCTCCCTGCTGAAACTGCCAACTTCAGAGCCTTTATTACTTTTTAATGATGTACGTAAAAGCTCGATACTCACTCCAGCAATGAGGTACGTTACTCCACCCTAGGACTTGACCCTAATTTACCTTCAACTCTTTTGTCAATTCACATTTCTTCCTCTTAATGATACTGATAGGGCATACACAGTCAGTAGAGAGAGGTTTTAGAATCTGAGAGTTCAATTCCCAGCTGAAGTTCAGTGAGAATATATCTCCAGTGAAATCAATTAAGCTATACCATTTCTACACCAGTTGAAACTGGCAGCTGGAGAGAAGCTAAACCCACTTTTTGGTTAGGACGGTTTCTATTTATGCTGCATTTGTTCTCGTTCCTTGCTGAAGCTACCCCTCTCCCTACCTGCTGAAGATGTGGTCTGCAGAACAACGAGTAAGGGCTGTGCAGAAGCATCTCTATGAGTTTTTGGGGGTTTTCTCTGAGTATGAAAAGAAAGGTCAAGACCTTTCTTCTCCTCTTCCCTGTCTGCGGTGAGCTTTCCAAATGAACATCAAATGGATTATCTAGCTATAAGAAGAGTCTGTCTACCATGAGCGGCTGCACTATTTATAACATGTAATGTGATTTTAAACCAACTTAGTTACAATTATTTAAACCAAAATGAAACAAGTCTTGCTTAAACAAGAACGTGTTCCAGAAACATTGTGGTTCTATGAAAACAGTTTTAAAATAATCTTAAAATTAAAAGAAAATCAAATATAATTTGCAGCAAAGATTATAATTATTACTTAATGGAGGTACAGCACAAAACCCCCAGTCCTAGAAATGTATTAGGATATGGTGGCTGCTAGACATCTGCAATAAAACCATTATCTTTATTAGGAAGATGTTGAACAGTAGTATACTGAACATCAGAGAGAGACACTCAAAAAAGAAGATGAACATTTTAAGGTGAAAATATATCACCTGGGGTGAAGATTTTCTAAAATGTGGTAGGTGCATTTTGGCCCAGTTGTGTTTATCTGGTGGCAAAGCCAGCTTCAGTCGAAGGCTCTCTCAAGCAAGTAAGACTACTTGTTGCACTTTACAGGAAGATGTACCAGAACCGCCTAACCTCAGAGTTAAAGGGCTGAAAGGTCAGCTACACTTCTGAATATGGAAGGATTAATCTGAGGATGCAGTATGCTTTTTAAAAATGTTTGTATTAGTTGCTTTTTAAGCTGGAGGGGCTTGACGCTGGAGGGGCATTCAGCAGCAATGTTTCCCTTTCTCGTTCTATCATTTTAGGTTTAGGGGACAATGCCTCAAAGCACAGAATCAGAGACGTTAAATAAAGGTGCAGTAAGGCTCTATTTCTTCCGTGGTTGAAGACTTCTAGAATCTTATATCTCAATGAATGTAATGTTTACACATTTTCATTTCTGATCAGGATGATGCAGTTACTGAGTATGTCAAAAGGGCAGAATGTTCAGCACCCATCTAGCTTTACATTGATTAGCTTTAATAAAAGCTAACCTTGTAAATACTCCTGATACTAATAGCAAACTAGAATCATAAGGGCTAACTTCAGCTGCCACTTCTGACTTTAGATGGAGGCAAAGGGTACAAAGAAAAGCTGATTTTGACTTCTAATGTTCTGCACAATTTCAACAGCACCCTCGCCAGGTAACACTCACTAACCTCCAGATAAAAAAGGAAAAAAAAATACTCCTGAAAAAACAAGCAAAAAAAAGAAAAGACATCAACCCAAAACTTTATCACTGAAAACCTTAACATGAACAAGAATGAAGAGACTGGTTCATTTCTGAAAGTATCTATCTGAACTGTAGCATTTAGGACTTTTGTCCTCAGTGTGCATCCAAAAATATGTCCTTTTAGGAGAAGAAAAGATAATTGTTGTAATTATAATCTAAAGAGATGACTTTCTATGATAGTTATAATAGCTGAACAAGACTCTGCTGTTCCTCTGCATATTGAGAGTCTGGTATTTTCTAAGTAATATTTGGGCTCTAAGTAATTCTTTAAGAACAATTCTTGTCAGTATCAATATAAACAGTATTATTAAAAAGAGACAGTTAATGGCTAAGCCAAACTGTTTCTTAATAAAATCAATGTACATGTCAATTCCTATGGGGGCTTTGTTTATTGGAAATGCACTCATTATCTGGCCAATATGGCAGCAAGTAGGAAAATCCCTTACAACTATATGCTCCTGGCAAATAGAGAAGCTCACATGCCAAAGATTACCGAAAAAGGGCACTGCTTGATAAAAAAATAATATTGCATGTTTTTACTGAAATGCCCATGCAAAAATTAAGTACATTACCTTAAGTGCTTGACACCTATTTTCAAGATCTGCATCAGTTCTATATTCTTTCAGATAAAGTCGAAGACAATGCCTTTAACCTTCAAAGACCTGTATTAATTGAAACATGCTCTAAAGACCATAACACTCTCCCCACTTCCATGATTGATTTTTAAGGGAAGGAACTGCTGATAAACCATTATCTTGAATGATCATTTGGCATTTGCTACTCACATCAGTGCAAAATACCCATTGATATTAGTGAAAGGGCATAAAAGTGAATTTAAGCATTACTCTCTAAGAATATATAGCACAGAAAGTGAGTGACAGATTGCAGTAGGGAGAGGACAACAGAGATACTGGATCCAGACACCCCATGGGAATACTGAGATGGGAACTCAGATTTCTGGTCTTTGAATTTGCCTTTACTACAGTTACCCTTGGCACTTGCAATGTGACTATGCAGCTTCACCTGGTTCTAGCAAGAGTATCTGCATTACAAAGCCCTATTAGACTGTCTGGCCTGGTGCTACTGTAAGGTGCTGTATGAGGTACTAGGTCTTATCCCAAATGTCCTACTGCAGCATTGAAATCTTAGCTGCTTTTGAAACCTGGTAAGAACATATCAACATAGGGAAATTGGGATTCTCAGGATACTAGTAGTATAAACATGAACAAAGCACCCAAAGCCAAACCCACGTCTTCGGGACCCAGAAGTTAACCCAGACACGTAGCAACACATAACAGATATGAGGAGTTTGGGTCTTAATTAGCTGTGAAAGTCCTGAAGAGGAGGCACCACCAACAAAAGCTTTTCTTTCCAGATGTAACTAATCAATACAAAAAATGTGCCAGTTCATACCTGCCATTATTGCTGTAAAGCTGCGGGCAGGTCTGCACTTAGTCCATGAAACGTGCATTTTCACGCTATGTACACTACTATCGTATTGTCCATTAGAAATGTCAAAGAATACAACTTAGGTCAAACTGTCTCAGAAGGAGATAGTTTTGGCCATAGTCCCTTTCCTCATTACAGGAAAAATGCCACTCTAAAGCAAAGCCAGGCAGCAGCTGGCACTAACTGCCAGGAGCAGGTCTAGTAACCTGCAGCCCAGGCAAACTGCTGTCCTCCATGTTTAAATCCAGAGTCAGCTTCAAGGATGCTGACTACCGTTCAGATGAGTTTTCACATAGTCAGCCATTTGAAATACATATTAAAATGTTTCCTGGCCATCCACGTAAACCATCTGCAGCCTGCAGATCCAGGGCATTGTGCCTTGCGGCTGCAGAGGGACCTTGGGCACTTGCCAGTGCTGGAACTTCAAATATAATTCACTTACAAAATAACATACGAAGTAGTGCAATCCTCTGTTTTATAATCAGAAAAAAAATCAACAGAATAAAAATGCAATTCTTAATCATATGATACATACAAACAAAGCTGTGCATACAGCACAATAGCAGATGCTCTTTTCATACCTGTTCACCTTCATTTAAACGATGAGGTGAAACACACTTCTAAAATTTCCCACATAAATGTTCAAATTTTCTTTTATTCTGGAGCAACACTATCAAAAGACAGTGTACTAGAGGAAAAATGAACACTTCTAAGGACACACAGCATGAAAGCAGGAGGTGAAAAAGCACTACTTACTAGTCCCCAATGTTTTTCAGAAGATATATATTTTATTTTTTCCTTGAAATGAAACAGATGCAATCCTTCTCCTAAAGACAGCTCCAAAAGAAATAGAATACATTTCAAGGCTCCCTGTCGGCATAACTTTAGCTACACACCACGCTATCCTGTGATATTCCATGTGCTAAAGTTACTCGACAGACTTGTTTTGGAATATTCAGTCTCCTTAAAAATCAAGTAAAAATAAGTTAGTTTTTGCTGACAAGTGCTGATACTGTTCAGTCATCTGAAGAAACCTAGACACAGTCTTTAACTACATAGCATTGTGTCTCCATCATAAGGTAACTCCTATGATCATGGTCCGCCACTGCCACATTCAACTGGCACAAAGCAATCTCTTAAGGGGGCAACATTACTCATGTTCAATTTCCAAGAGACTGACTTCTTAATAAGTTCTCAGTGCCACCTACTAGTTAATTTCAAATTCACTGATACAGTTGATGATCATACAGGAAAAACAAAAGAAAACTGACAGAGGTCCTTCTGTCACTTGTTGAATGGTTATTTTTAGAAAGTTTTAAGATAGGAACACGCTTCTTAATCTGTAAGTATTATAAAGGATCATCAGAGTTGGAGACGATTTATTGCTTCCGGTTTGTATGGATGATAGGTGAATAATCAAATATAAGGTCAAGTACTTGCAGACTTTCTTTTTTTAAACCATATAGGGAGATACCTGGATGTCAAAAGCCGTTCACTGTTCTCGATCTGTCACGGATCTGGAGTTTCACAAGGTACATTCCCTCCTCGCAAGATACTTATGAGGATTATATTCACTGAGGGATTAAATGAAATATATGTGAAAACTAATGCAGAGTTTAATTAGCAGATTGACATTCTTAATACAAGCTGTTCGCTTACAGGCAGTGTCTGTTTATCTGGAAGGGAACAAGTGCATTTGGATAGTTTACCAGGGATTTTGACTAATACAGATGTAAGTAGCTGTGAGATAATCACACCTCCACTTTTATCCTTATGTCTCTGCCCCATTCCTCTGGAAATAGATTTTATCATGCCCACAACAGTCTTTAAATAAAACTTCTGTTAGAGTGATCCTGCCTGGTGTTAAGTCTATGCGGCTTAACTGAAACAGCAATAAATGTCCATGTGATCATGACAATAGTATCAAAATGGAAAAGCTCGACTTTTTAACAAAACCAGGAATTAGTAAGAGTATTTCCCTTCCCTCTCTTTCTCAACATATAATCTCTTAAAACTGAAGGCTGAAACAGCAGCAACATCTTTTTCTCTGGTAAGGGCTTCACAAGTCCAAGAGGGTAAAAATAATGTACTAGCAATCTCTATGTCATGGACTTATTCTGCTTTTTAACTCTACAGATGAAGCTGTTAAGAGCAAAAACTGTTTTCTCTGCCTGCACATCAGTAGCAATGATAYGCGTTTGCCAAGCAAACTGTGCTTATTAGGGTTGATTTTTTCTACTTGTATGTAAATGGATCTGAGTAATGCTGTGTCCAAAATCATGAGGGAGCTCTGCATGATCCATTCTCCCACTGAAAGCAGTAACAAAACAGCCTTTGATTTTACTAACGTAAACTGCACATCCCATCATACAAATGATACTTGCACAGGAGAGCTGTCTTAAAATTTGACCCAAGCAAACTGCCTATCCTGTTACCTCATGTCGTGGTTTAACCCCAGCCAGCAACTAAACACCAACCAGCCGCTTGCTCACACCCCCAACTCCAGTAGGATGGGGGAGAGGATTGGGAGGGCACACGGAGGAAAACCGGCGGGTTGAGATAAAAACAGTTTAATAATGGAAATAAAACAAAGTAGAACAGTGATAATAACAATGATAACAACAATAACAGAATATACAAAACAGGCGATACACAATGCAACTGCTCACACCCACGTGTTCCGAATGAACAGCCCGAACCCAACGAAACGCCTGCGCCCCCCTGAAGGAACCGTCCCCGGTTTTTAAGCTGGGCATGATGTCACATGGTATAGAATACCCCATTGGCCAGCTGGGTCAGCCGCCCCGGCTATGCTCCCCTCCAGGTCCCCCTGCACCTCCAAGGGCAGGGGAGCCTGTCGGTGTAAGCACCACCCAGCAACAACCAAAGCATCAATGGGCCATCAACATTCCTTTCATTACCAAACCCAAACATAGCACCCCCTCCAGCTACAGGGAAGAGAGTTAACTCTGTCTCAGACAGAACCAGGACAATATTCACCCCTTATTCTATACCATCTACCATCTATATCATGCCCAGGTCTCATACATCCGATACATCCCAATTAATCATCACCACTTTTCCTGTCTTTTGATATATATATATATATATATATATACACACACATACAGATATCATTCCCTTAGTCCATGGGCCATCCCTCTAAAATGTCCATTGAGTTCATTTAGTCCATGACTTTGGGCTCCATCTGTCATACCAGTCTCTCAGGGCAGGAAAGATGGTGCGTGGTGTTGGATTGTTGCATCCTGAAGCCAGTTCTGGTTCCATTATCGCTGCACTCGTCCGCTTCTATCATCATGGCGCTTTGCTCGGTTTCATCAGAGTTCATTCTTCTTTAACCTGGATGATTCTTACTGCAATACCATTGATGTGACATACAGCATTATATAGCAATTAGCATTATACACCYCRSTTCAKTGVCTGTTTTCACCCAAAACCAAATCCCCTTGAGGTACACATCGGACTTCCCCATCCTTTCGCATTACCCACCAAGTGCACCCAGGTCCTTGAGCAAAAGCAATCCCACGAATGGGTTTGCCTTTGCCYGAGGCRGGRKTAACCCAGACTGTCTTCCCCAGCATATTCCTTACGTGCACTACAGGGACTTTATCCCCCTCTACAGTACGTGAGGGTTTTGATTGGGCAGGGCCAGCTCGAGTGGCAGATCCCCTGGTGTTGACTAACCAGGTGGCCTTTGCTAGATGTGTGTCCCAATGTTTGAATGTCCCACCACCCAGTGCTTTCAGTGTGGTCTTTAGCAGTCCATTATATCGCTCGATTTTCCCAGAGGCTGGTGCATGATAGGGGATGTGATAGACCCACTCAATGCCGTGCTCTCTGGCCCAGGTGTCTATGACGGTGTTTTGGAAGTGAGTCCCGTTCTCTGACTCAATTCTCTCTGGGGYGCCATGTCGCCATAGGACTTGCTTTTCAAGGCCCAGGACCATGTTCCGGGCGGTGGCATGGGGCACAGGATATGTTTCCAGCCACCCGGTGGTTGCTTCCACCATGGTGAGCACATAGCGCTTGCCTTGGCGGGTCTGTGGGAGTGTGATATAATCAATCTGCCAGGCCTCCCCATACTTATACTTTGACCACCGCCCTCCATACCAAAGAGGCTTTACCCGCTTCGCTTGCTTGATGGCAACACATGTTTCGCATTCATGGATAACCTGTGCAATAGTGTCCATGGTCAAGTCCACCCCTCGATCACGAGCCCATCTATATGTTGCGTCTCTTCCTTGATGGACGGAGGTGTCATGGGCCCACTGAGCTAGAAATAGTTCACCCTTGTGCTGCCAGTCCAGATCCACCTGAGCCACTTCAATCTTGGCAGCTCGATCCACCTGCTGGTTGTTCTGATGTTCTTCAGTGGCCCGACTCCTGGGTACGTGAGCAYCCATGTGACGTACTTTTACAACCAGGTGCTCTACCCGGGCAGTGATATCTTGCCACACTTCAGCGGCCCGGATGGATTTACCTCTGCGCTGCCAGTTGTTCTGCTTCCTTTGCTGCAGCCACCCCCACAGAGCATTTGCCACCATCCATGAGTCAGTATACAGATAAAGTACTGGCCATTTTTCTCGCTCAGCAATATCCAAGGCCAGCTGGATGGCYTTCACCTCYRCAAAYTGACTCGATTCACCTTCTCCTTCAGCRGYTTCTGCAACTTSTCTGATAGGACTCCATACAGCAGCCTTCCACTTCCGATGTTTTCCTACAAGGCGGCAGGACCCATCAGAGAACAGGGCATATCGCTTCTCATTTTCTGRTAGTTTATTATACGGTGGGGCCTCTTCAGCACGCTTC
The DNA here is from genome assembly GCA_030449065.1 of Oceanodroma leucorhoa. Taxonomy (NCBI): domain Eukaryota; kingdom Metazoa; phylum Chordata; class Aves; order Procellariiformes; genus Oceanodroma; species Oceanodroma leucorhoa. Next base: position 1,488,797 of record JASVER010000052.1, read on the forward strand.
ACCTCCTCCTCTGGGGACATTCCAAAGTCTTTGCCTTCTGGCCAGTTCGTGATCACTTCCAAGATTCCTGGGCGACTGGGGTTTCCTACTCGGGCCCGCTGTGTGATCAGTGTGACCCACTTACTCCAGGTAGCATCGGTTGCATGATCTGTAGAGGGGACCTTCCCTTTGAACATCTAGCCCAGCACCGGCAGTCGGGGTGCCAGGAAGAGCTGTGCTTCAGTACCAACCACTTCCGAAGCAGCTCGAACCCCTTCATAAGCTGCCAATATCTCTTTCTCAGTTGGAGTATAGCGGGCCTCGGACCCTCTGTATCCCCGACTCCAAAACCCCAGGGGTCGACCTCGAGTCTCCCCTGGTGCTTTCTGCCAGAGGCTCCAGGTAGGGCCATTCTCCCCGGCTGCGGTGTAGAGCACGTTCTTTACATCATGTTCTGCCCGGACTGGCCCAAGGGCTACTGCCTGGACTATCTCCCGTTTAACTTGCTCAAAGGCTTGTTGTTGCTCGGGGCCGCACTTGAAATCATTGTTCTTCCTGGTCACTTGATAGAGAGGGCTTACAATCAGGCTGTAATCTGGAATATGCATTCTCCAAAAGCCCACCACGCCCAAGAAGGCTTGTGTTTCCTTTTTGCTGGTCAGTGGAGACATGGCTGTTATCTTGTTGATCACATCCATTGGGATCTGACGACACCCATCTTGCCATTTTATTCCTAAAAACTGCATCTCCTGTGCAGGCCCTTTGACCTTACTTTGTTTTATGGCAAAACCGGCCTTCAGCAAAATTTGGATTATTCACTCCCCTTTCTCGAAAACTTCTTCTGCTGTGTTGCCCCATACGATGATGTCATCAATGTATTGCAGGTGTTCTGGGGCCTCACCCTGTTCCAGTGCAGTGTGGATCAGTCCATGGCAAATGGTGGGGCTGTGTTTCCACCCCTGGGGCAGTCGATTCCAGGTGTACTGGACGCCCCTCCAAGTGAAAGCAAACTGTGGCCTGCACTCTGCTGCCAAAGGGATCGAGAAGAACGCATTGGCGATATCAATAGTGGCGTACCACTTGGCTGCCTTTGACTCCAGTTCACATTGAAGTTCTAACATGTCCGGCACGGCAGCACTCAATGGCGGTGTGACTTTGTTCAGGCCACCATAGTCCACTGTTAGTCTCCACTCTCCATTAGACTTTCACACTGGCCATATGGGACTGTTAAAGGGTGAGCGAGTCTTGCTGATCACTCCTTGGCTCTCCAGTTGACGAATCTGCTTATAGATGGGAAGCAGGGAGTCTCGGCTGGTTCGATATTGCCGCCGGTGCACTGTTGTGGTAGCGATTGGCACCCGTTGTTCTTCGACCCTCAGCAATCCCACAGCAGAAGGGTCCTCCGAGAGACCAGGCAAGGTAGACAGCTGTTTAATTTCCTCCGTCTCCAAGGCCACCGGTACCCCTTTGGGTCTTTGAAATACCCTCTCCTGAGGTAGTCTATGCCAAGGATGCACAGACTCTCTGGGCCGGTCACGATGGGGGGCTTTTGCCACTAGTTCCCACTTAGGCTCACTTCAGCCTCCAATACAGTCAGCTCTTGGGATCCTCCTGTCACTCCAGAAATACAAATGGGTTCTGCCCTCGAAGGGCAGGGGAGGCTGTCGGTGCAAGCACCACCCAGCAACAACCAAAGCATCAATGGGCCATCAACATTCCTTTCATTACCAAACCCGAAACACAGCACCCCCTCCAGCTACAGGGAAGAGAGTTAACTCTGTCTCAGCCGGAACCAGGACACCTCAGTTTCTTCATCTGTGAAAAACAGATAAAAATATTTGAAATGCTGCCATGGGAGGCACTGTAAGTGAGAAGTGCTGTTGCTGTATGAAAGAGGATTTGTTCAGCTAAATTTTCTAGTCTCCTATGAGGCCATTTTCTCTATATGCTTCTCCTCTTTTTGAAAGCAGCTTTTACAAAAATGATTGCATGTGATTTCTAGAAGAACTCTGCATCCACAAATATTCATGGAAGCAGTGGAAATTATAAGCAACTTCTCCATGTAAAGCAAAACATGGGTGAAGTTAGACTCAACAGACGCTATGCTACACACGTTCCTCTCAGAAAAAGACGAACAGCTGTTGAGTTCTGCTTTGTGGGGCCTAGCTACACCAGCATGATAAAGAGCATAGGAACAGATACATAAACTTCTTGCTGACTGTATTTGACAGACAGGATACCTTTTTTGTCACAGTATCTGGGCACATTGATGCATATTCTGTAAACTGATTTCCAGTCCCAGTCCCCTCCTTCTACACTGCAGCAGATGTCTCCAAAATCTGTTTGAACCGATTGCTTTCAATGCACAGGGTTAATTGTAACCAGCTGGCCCAGAACACAGTAGGCATTTAAATACCTTGTGAGGAAACCAAAACATTAGACTCCCTTTTTTTTTCCTCCTTTTCTTACTGTAGTTACTGCTAAAACCTGCTTTGCTCCTACAGATGCCAGCAGGCCCTGGTGTCCTGTGGAATGAATGGTTCATGATGTTTTGCTGAAAAGGAAAATGTACCAATCCACTCATCTGGAGATCATGTAAAGTTCCACTAACACACACATGCACCAGAGTGAGTTCAATTTTCAGTCTTGTTTGTTCTTCCTCTCATCTTTCACCTTCCGTCCACAGCCAAGTTTCTGTTCCATTAGCAGATTTCCAAGCCCTCAGAGAATGGTTAAGGGAAAGGAGCAGAGAAAAATACTTTCAGTAACTGCACACTTCTATGGCTTCAGTTAGGTTTTTATTACAACACTAAAATTTAAGACTCTTTGGAGAGTCTTGGTTAGCATTAAATAACAATGTGGTGTAATGAAAATGATATGGCAGTAAAATAATTTAAGCAAGAGATGTTACAAGAGATGTTAACTCCCTGCCTTCCCCTCAGTCTCTGGACAGAAATCTTCCAAATCCCATATGGTCAGACCAGGTAGGGGAACATCACATCTCACAGCCATGTTCCCAGTCACTCAAAAGATCACTTGTTCATTTGTTAGATCTGCTTCAGGAGTAAGGTGTAACATCCCCATTTTGGTGACTGAAAGACTGTTAAGAAAAATAGAAGATGTGGACATTGAATCTTGGAAGCCTCAAGAAGAATTCTCCTATTTTCGGAATGAGTGTTACAAGGCCTGGTAAGAATGAATCCACTACAGAAAGAGAGATGACCATCCCAAAGTAAGTATGAGATCAAATCTTCTTACTGCATGGAAGGCATGAAGCATTGACTGCTTCAGACAGATGAACATCAAGTTTCTTAACCTCAGTTCTTCTGAAGTATAAGCAAGGTGCTCAGCTACTAAATTGTCTAAAGGCTAGAATTCAGCTGGTTATCCATAGAAACAGAACTAAAGTCACTGAGAGATTTTAAAAGCCAGTAAAAGTTTGGATGCATTCTGGCCTAGGGGTAAACTGAATAGGATTTTTCAGGATTTCAGGTTTGGAATTTCAGGGACAGATTTCAGCTAAATCTGCTTTCAGATCCAGCTGTAAGGACAAATGGCCTGCAAAACATATATTATTACCATTTATACTGGAGAAAAGAATCTGCCTGATTTTTATTTCTCAAGTTAAGTTTGAAGCCTGACATTGTTAAGTAAAAAATCATTGCATTTAGGATGCCAAAAAAACAAACCATAAAAGGCAATTTTAGCTACCTTCCAAAGTAAAACTACACAACTGCACGGTAAGCATCTCCTAACATTGAAATGCAGCACCTTCACAAAACTTTGTTAGTCAAGAAGTCATATTATACAGAGAATTTCAAGATCCTCCCCTAGACTCAGAGAATGGTAAAACTATCAGGAATAAAAATGGCTAATAAGTTAATGATCTGTTTTCCCTAATGTGCTCCAAACAAAAAATAACAGACAGCTGTTTCATTATTGATTTTGATTGCCATCAATGTCTGAGCACAAAGCTCTTCCGTCAAAGAAAACAAGACTGGCCCGCAGAAAGACTTAAAGTCAACTGACATGGGAACTGTGGCTGACTCTTCTTCAGTCTGGAGGAAGCAAAAGTCACATGATTCCACCCAAAAGCAGTGATGACTTGTTGTCCAAGACCAGTGCAAACTGCATCCGAACAGACCAGGAAGAATCAGAGGGGAAACCAGCCTAGTGATTGAGACACACTTCTTTCTACTCTTATTCCTTAATGTCAGAACATAATGCTCTTCCAGTATCTTATCATTTCAGGTCACATTGGATTTACATTATAAAGCACTGTGTAACTATCATATTTCTAAGAAATCCTAAATTTTTACTCAAACTTGATGCTTAAGCAGATGGCGTGCTCCTCTAAGCAGTTCAGAAGCACAATTTTTACCATCTGAGAAAGGTTCACAAGCATTCACCCCTTGAAATGACAAATGTAACAAATTAAGAAGATTCATTGCTAAAAGGCCATGATAATGTATTTTCTAGCAAGAAATTCAGACTGAAGAAATGGTATAGTAAGCAGATAAATGTCATATATAGCAATGACTAGGTGAGATACTTAGGTAACACAAAGGTAAGCATAATCACAATGACTCATTGAGAACACATGACTGCAGACCTATATGCGTCTCAGCTAGCAGCTGTTGCCTGCTTAATTTAGCAGCTAACAAGAAAACTTGATAGTTTGTAGTGAGACAATGATTTATTGTGGGTTCCACCTTTTTATTAAATTTATTTTGCATTTGTTGAAATATTGCAATCAGCCAAGCAATATACTCCATATCACTTTCTCCATAACACATTTTTATTTTGCTTGATAAAACCTTAAGTGTCTCAAAAATGCACTTTGTTTTAGTCCACAAAAAAATTAGTCATTACATAACAAATGATGGATGCTCTGGTATAACTTAATAGTATGGTAACCCATGTTACCAGTTAATAGAGTGGCTATGGCAAAAGGTTTTTTATTTTAGAGCACAGAGATCTGTTTTGGAGTATCCATAATGTTTTAAACATGTTCTTTCTTGTCCTTAATTCAAAATAAACATTTAGCCAAGTCCTTAGCAGAAAGCGTGGACCTCAGCAGAGTCTAGAAAAGACTGTAGCAGAAGATGATGCTAGGATGCTATGTATCTGTAAACTTCACAGCACTGCAATAAAAATGTGTACTTCTGCCGTGCTTTTCAATTACGATTCATGTTTGAATAAAAAGCCTGTAGAAAAGAGCGTGCCTTCATAGACTCCTGAAAAAAATTACCAAGCTTAAAAATTCTGTATAAAAACCCCAAAAAGTTCTTCTGTAGTTCACAATAGCTATGAGGAAGCTCAGGGTGGGTACACTTAGTTGTATAAGCAAGTAATTAAAATTACTTACCTAACAAATACTCCTTACTGCATACACTCTGGCAGTTTCACAGTATCACCACATTACATTATGTAATGAGGAATTTCATTAGTATTTCTTCTGCCTATGGTTTTCTCTGCAGAAAGCGGTAAAAGACTCATTTTGGGGGCACAGTGGAAGACATTCAAGTATCAGTGCAAATCAGGTTCCAAGATGAACAATTGACATACTGCTAATTTTCCAAGTGGGGAAACTGAGGGAAAAGACAAGATGATTTGGTTCGCTCTTGAACATAAAAGTCAGCAGCATGCCATTAATAGATTCTGATATTAAGTATTAAACAAAAGTTTTTCTCATTAGCTGGGTTTCTTTGTTACTTATGTCTGCATAAGGCAATAGAGATAGGTAGCTTGTGGCGTACAAGCAGATTCCAAATCACTGAAATTCAGGCACTTTAAGCAATCCTATACTGAAAATAACACTACATTCCTACCAAATACCAACCTCCAACAATCAAACACATTTCCAAGTACTGGAATACAGTCGACCTAAGTATGGAGACACTGAGATGACAATGATACAAATTGACTTTGTGACTTCTGATGGTAAAACCAAAACCACCATGGGAAAAAAATGGGTTATTGAGTCTTTTTTTCAGTCTCTGTTCCTGTTTACCAAAAAAAGGTTAACTGTGTGAAGGTAAGTGCAGAAACAATAGGACGGCAGCCACTGAAAGACATCTACATGACATAGTATTTTAGCGGCTATTACGCTGTAGGAAAGCACAGCTGACAGGAACATTACTTGCTTGTCTGCATGTGTTCAGAAACAAATCAGCAACGAGGAAAAGAAAATACAGGTAAAATATGTCACAAAAGTGGCGTCTCCACCACTTCACCAGCTGATTTAAACTCAGAGCTGCCCACCCTCAACTGAATAAAATGTCCACAGTTTTGCTCAGTTACTAGTCAGGCAATGTCTTACTGAAGCCAATAGATTTATTTCTCATATAAAGACTGAATAAAGGCATCAACATTTACTCTACAAAGAGAAATTCAAACATTTCATTAGTACTTTAACCAAAGGACTCCATTAAGAAGTAACATTTACACATCAGTTTTTCAAGGTATCATTTTCATCTCTCTTGCATTCAGTAGAACTAGTAGACTTGCTGAATGAAGCTAGTTTTATTGTCTGATAATCATCTTAAAATGTTAATAGCATCAAATAAAAAATACATTATCTTTACCCATGCTCCACCCTTTCCTATGTAGAAAAACATGACTCAGAAAAGGTATTATGGTGTCCTTAAGAACTACAATCTAAGAGTCTCCTACAGCCCATCCTTCTCTGGAAGGCTTTATATGCAAAGTAACTTATAACATACTAGACCATACGCCTTTTCACATATCTGTAGTCCAGCTTGAGAGCTTAGCCCACAAAGGGGAAAATACACCTGAAATACATCTCCCAAGCAGAGGAAAATTTTCCTAATTATACTTTTTAAAATTTAATAAAAGGAGTTAAAATTTTACTTAAAGAGCTGACAATTCTTGTGGAAGTGAAGTTTACCTGAAAGTTTAATTTTTATGAAAAATAAAAAAAGTAAGCAGAAATGGAGTTTTATTGAAAACATTTTAACTTTGTTTACTCCCATGTACCAGCTCCACTGAAGATGGGTTTTGCATGGTCTGTGAATTAATTTCCAGAACATCACTGATCTTGCACCAGGGAAAAAAAAACCACAACCCCACCAAAAAACCAAAACTACAACCCCTACTCAAATGTTGAAAAAAAAAATTAATCAATCTTTCTTCGACGCAGTTGTTTGTGTCTGGACAAGAGACATATACCAAGCTCCATGATCATTATGTATTCTTAACAAGTAAAGAATGTCAACTACCATCACAGTAGTAAGCAGAGGACTGTATTAGTGTGAAGTGATAAGACTGTATGGGTCTCCTTCTTCTCCTAACTTCTCCTTTGGTTATGGTTTTAACTAAGATGAAAATCAACTCAGAATCCAAGAAAATGAGAAGGGGAAACATACTCTTGGGTCCCTGATTCATACGCAAGCTGGAAATTAAATAGGAGAATGGAAGAGTAAGACTTTATCACTAACTAGACTTCACCATTAACTGATAAGGGATTGACATAAGATCCATGCAGTTCCTGCCATAAAACATAATTTCAAAATGAAGCCGCACCGAGAAATCTAGAAAGGAGATTGACCAGTGGGAATAATCCTCTCAGGAAATTAACATGCAAGAGTTTAGGAAGACTACAAAAGCCTTTCAAAAGGAAAGTTGTTTTAAACTGCATATATCTCTTTCCATAGGTGAAGAAATGTTTTGGGTATATATATGGTAGGTTTCACAGACTCACAAATAAAAAACAAAAATAGTGTTTATAACTAGTCTAGAAAGTCTAGAAAGCATGTAAAATTATTCCAAAGATGTGCACTTTCCCCAAAATCTATGCTTTAATTTAAAAACAAATCATAGAAATCCTTTGGACTGGACGTTACTGGTGTCTCTCCATTTTGATACAAGTTGACACAGAAAACAGTGAGGTAATGGCATAGTTAAGATGTCAGCTTTCCAGGGATATTACTTTTGTTTTCTGTCTTTGAAACAGAGATTTCAAAGTTTACCCTTCCTTTTTTTTTCAGAAATAAGCATCAATTTTTGAAGCATAGCTTTGCATGTACTTTGCTAAAGGTTGAAAAATACTGACCAGTATTTCTGCCAATTTCCATCCACTTCACAAAGAGTCATGAAAGTTTATTTCCTCAAAAAAAAAAGACTAAAAACCTATGAAGATGACATGTGAAGAAAAGGTCTCAAGATTGGAGAGATAATCATAACACATCAAAATTAGAAGGCAGTTGAATCAACTTTACGTATTTGGCCCAGATCATCAGACTGCAAGTGAATCTTTCCAGTACTGTTAGGCACATATCAGAGATTTACAATTTACAGATAATGTCCAGTAAGCTTCTGCCGAACACATGCTTATTCCAGAAGCTGCAGTAGTTAAATAACAAGCTAAGACAGCTGAGTTCAATTTAGGTTGCAAATTATTCATTCACTCAGAAAGATAACCACTGTTAGGCTGGCGAAAGCCAGCACTGCTGCTATCACTGAACCCAGCTGCTATGTGCAGCTTTTTTCTATTTAGGACATTAAGGAAATATTTCTACAAGATGACTGTTTTCCAGAAAAAAAAAAAAAAGGACACAAATACAATTTCTAAACAATGACAATTCTTTCTCAAAAATAACTACTATTCTTAAGACTCCAGATTAGTATAAATTAAAGACGTTAAAAGCACAGAAATTGGACATTTTCAACTTTTTTGAGAACATTTTGCATACATCTACATTTTACTCTGTATCTGACTTGCCATTTTCTGCCTAAAATCTTTGTGGGGAAAAGACTTTGGGAAGGGACTATCGTTATAGATAATGGTATAACTTTTTCTTATTTAGCCCATAAATGCATTATAGTATGAAATAACAGGGTTTCTCGAGGGTGGGTGTAGCATCTCAATCTATGTACTTTCATTTTCCAGCTGTCTCAATTTCAATTTCTATCTACTCCTTTCCTGTCGGAAATATGTATTGGTTATACATTGACTTGCACAAAGACACTAAAAGATTCTCTGCCATATTTTCCATGGGATATTTGGAGAAATCTTTATTCAAAGTACAAGTCCTAGGGTTTGATATGATTCCATATAGGCTTAAAATCAAAATCTCTATCTAGTTTTCAGTACAAAGTAATCACTTGCCGAAGTCTGATTTTAGTGATTTTTTTTTGTTGTTTTTCCATCTGAATACAGTAAACGGGATACCAGATTCTGCTGAAATACTTAAAAGACAGCTTATGGTGAAATGTGTTCATCAATTACTCACACTTGACTCCAAGCAACTCCCACGTGCCTAACACATAACTTCACTAGATGTTTTAATTTATTGAGAATCTGGTTTAGGGTGTAGGCCTCATCCTATCAAAGGTAACTCCTCAGAAACTCTTGACAAGGCAGAGAGAGGAAAATGACCAATACTGTTGCAAGAGTATCCAACTGCTTTACTGCAGTTTGATTTATTTATTTGTAGAATATATTACCCAATTTTGGAGTGACTGACTAAAACTATTTCATGGCTAAAGCACCAGTTCCACACAAAAATGGGGCACCTGTACCCTAATATATTTTTGACTGAAACCTGAATCATGTCTTGTAAAATTTCCTTGCATGATCAAAGCCTAAGTGATGGCATCTTTCTGTATATGGACAGAACTTTTTGTGACAACTTGAGCTTCTTCTTTAGGAGTTTTCACATCTTCACTACCTACTCATCTTTCATTTCTTCATGCAACCACGATAGTTAGTTTTGGAATATTTCTTCTGTAAACCATGTATTTCCATGCTTGCAACTGGTAACTTGTATTCAAAGCATCAGTTAATTTCATTATTAACTGGTTTCTCGGTCTGAATCTGAGAATCAGTTAAATTACAGTATGATAATGATTTTTTACCATAAGTTCTTATTTTTCATGTTTAAGTTCTAGCGGCATTTTCTTGGAAACACAATGTGTTTAACAGCGTCTGTATAACAGAAGCTTTTCAACACAGGGACATCCTCTTTCATACAGAAGCAAGCATATTCATGACATAAACAAGCAGTTACATTCACACCACTGAAAGCTCACAGGTAAGCCTTCAAAGATCAGTGGTCCACATCCATTTAAATATTGTGCTTTCCCAATGCACATTAGTATTACAGCCATCAAAAGGTCATCTGTCAAAACATGATGAAAAGAATTTCTACAAGATGTGAAAGCTTTTGAAACATTATTCACCATCTATAAGTAGTTACAGGAGGGCCACAACTCTATCCTTGCTTATGACTGTAGTGGAAATAATCCTGGGAGAAAGTAATGTTTGCTGTACACTGGCAACTTGCTGACTACTAGTTAACTGGTTCTATTACAGTAGTATATTCTCAGATTCCTTGATCTTTCACAGTGTTCAGGCTAGTATTACAATCCGTCTCTGAAACACCATTTTCTAGTAGATTAGGAACCAGGAGAAATGACTCAAGGGAATAGCAAGAGCCCACAGATTTAAAGGGACATTGTCAAGGCTGATAAGCTCAAACGTAATTCCTTGCTTTGTATTGCCATTATACTAGTGCTGCGTCTTAAGTTGCTGTAGTTATGAGAAGCGTACTTCAGAAATACAGTATTTTGCCAGCAGGCCTACAATCATAAGCCAGTGTATACCAAGTTAGAGAAAAAAATATATAGAAAAAAAAGTTTCTATATACAAGCTTCTTGCAGCAAAAATGTCTTTAAATGGCATCCAAGCAGTATAATATCCCCCAGTAAGAATCTTCCAATTCCTCATTGTTCTCATTCTTCTAATTAAGAGCAAGTCTTGTAAGCAGCCTTTGAAAACTTTAAAGAAATACTGAAGTTGCCTTAAAAAACACTGCTTAATAAAGGAAATAACATACATGAACTGCAGAAGAGATACAAAGTTCACAAATACCTGCAGCACTGATTTAAGGTCACTATTATTAAAAGGACTTTTAAAACATCAAATAGCAATGCTCATAAAGCACAAAGAAAATAGTTTAAAAATCCTTTCAGGGTTAAATTTTAATGATGATCTTTAAGTCAGACATTCAAGAATTCAAGAGTATTACTGGAATATCATGTCAGCTTTTGGTAACAACGATGCTCTTAAATGTTTTTAAATTATAATAGAAATTATTAATATTCAGCATTTAAGCAAACAGAACTGGAGACATTTCAGGCAGAACCCAGATCTCACCAAGATACATGAAAGTTTAGAAATGGCAAAACATCGACAACAACTATTTCATGTATCACCTTGGTAACTAAATTCATGACAGTGGAAACTTTCCATGTATGCAGCACTGTAAATGAAAAATAATAATAATGAAAAAAAGGACTTTATTCTAGATGCCTTGGCTTCTTAAGAGTTGTCCTTAACATCTTTTATAAAAGGCCACATGAAATGGAAGAGCCGTTTCCAATAAATGTATAAATATAGGTCATGACAATAGCACCACAACACAAGTCCAGCAGAGCCAGCCCAAGACCAGCTGAGCCCCCAGCCTGTGTTTGTGGGACATGATGTAACCGATGCATAAGCTGCATACAGCTTATCATACCCCATGATTAAATACAGTCTTACTTCCTATCAGGCAAATCGAGAGAATAAACGTAGCTTGTACCGCTTTATGAGCTGGCAATAAATCAGTTCAGGAGGGTAGGGGGCAAGACTGTCCGACAAGGGCTCATAAGCCGTAATTTCTCTGATCAGGCGACCTCCGGCACGCAATCTGCTGCCCGTGCCTCCTGGGACACTGCAATAGCAGCGTTATGTAAGCACTGTAATACTCTTAAATCAAATGGAAAAGGCCAGACACGGGGTAAAGCACGGCTCCCTTGCCATGCTCCTCCCTCAGCGCTTATAATTGACGGTAACTGAAATTTGTTAAGTGAGGGCCTGACCTGATGCTGCACTGAAGTCACTAAGCTGCTCCCAGCTGCCCGCCACGGGCTTGGGGTTAGACCCCAACGGCTCCCACGGCGCAGCGTTCTCCGTGGGGGGACACAACGCTGCTCCCTGACGATCCACCCCCCGCCAAAGCCACCCCACATCACACCAAACACAGGCAGAGGGGGTGCTCACAGTGCAAGACACAAGAGATAAACTGTATACAGGCACAGGCGTTGCAGGCATCAAAGGTGCCATCTTTAAAATTTTCCTAACAACTGCTGAAACTCTTACGCTGACATGCTGCTCTACACCCTAAAAACAGACCGATGCAAACAATCAATGCCRTTCTTTGAAGAATGAGTTTAAAAGACTTCATAAGTCCTAGCAGGAGAGAATGTGTTAATTAGTGCTACTGACACAGCCTCAACAGCATATTTGACTATTTGGAGATGAGGACAGTGACAAACCCTCTACAGCAAAAACGTGTTCTAAGTACAGTTCATCAGGAATTGAATGACTTGTGTCTCTTACAAAAACAATGGATAATTTTTTCTGCTGCCATTGCCCCAGGGTTTATCACTGCTTGAGCCAACCACCAATAAAAAGAATACAATTTTTTTGAAGGGATGGACAGAATGATTCAGCTCTGATCCAGTAATGACAGCTCCTTCCTATCCTCTCTCTCTGCAGCATGTAAACCGGCCATAACCCCAGCCAGGAAGCCTCCAGATCAAAGATTAACCTGAACCATCTTGCACTTTTAGTCATGGATGTTCCTCATTTAGCACCCAACAGTCAGCCACAATAGCAGTCACCATTTAAGCAGGAGCAACAGCCAAGCCCTCTGGCTGAGACTGTAACAAGTCTTCCTCCGTTTACATGCATATAAAAATGAATTGATTACTTTACACTGAAAAAGTGAACTTTTCATTTCAAGATGTAGTCTTGAATGTGAAGTTCATTCATTTACAGCCAGAAGTGCAAAGAGAGGCAAAGTATTGCAGAGATATCCTTTTTCCTTGGTGAATCTCTGCAGGAACCAGTGTTTATCTGGCTGCAAATTCCCAAGTGCTTCTGCTTCCAAGCTATTAATACTGAGAAGGTGAAGGAAGAGCAAGCATAAGAAATTGTAGCTGTGTTCTCTGTACCCTAAAAATGCCATGTCCAAACAGCAAAGTGATATTAACTTTTTATTCCTTTGCAAGAGTGTGAGGTTTAAATGGAAAATAATATCGAACAATACACTTACACTGATGATGTCACTGTTCCCCTCAGGCAGTGTCTATTCACATCACTATTCAAAGCACTAGCCACTCTTCTAGTCAGCACAGAGAATACACACAATATTAGGACACATTTTTTTAATGTAATAAAATGCCAGTTAAATAACATCATCCCTAAGCCATTTTCCAGCTACCAGTGGATATTCAGATCCCCACACTGTGCGTCTGTGCTACCAGGCTCTCGTTACAATAGAGACAGACCATGACATGAGATGCCCGGGGAAGTTGGTAACAAAATAAAAATTCCTTCATTTCTAACCAGCTCACACTCAGTCTAAGACTGATCTCCCCGTCACTGAAGACAACTGCAGTTTTCCCCACCACTTTCAATTACAAGAGGGATCCAGCCCTACACGACAGTAACAAAGTCTTTTCCATTTCCTGGCTCTTGTGACAAGCAAGAAGTCAACTGATGATCCCAGACTTTGTTCTAAGAACGTACTGAAATGACAGCAGACATACTGCTGACATCTTGAACAAAGACTTTATGGACTGAGAGCTCAAAGTCTTTCAGAATCACAGCCCAAGTTTAATTCTGAATTATCCTAAGATACCATACGTGATCATGCTGAGCCGAGTGAGCACCTTTTTAGGGGCCATCTACAAAAACCTGTTTGGTACCTTGCACAGTGTGTATGAGTACGGGACTTCCAGAAGTAAGAAATTCTCACTGCATTCTCCTACCACTTCAACCCATCAACAGTCTAAAATTCATTTCAGTGGCATAACACTCCTGGTTATGAGTTTTTTATAAGCCCTAATGACAACTTATCTCTGTCAAAGAGATTTAGCAGGATCTAGAATGACAGGGGCACTCTTACCACTGAGATCATCCAGCTGGCTTTCAACACCCCTGCAGACTTTCAGCAAAGAAATCCTGCGATATGTGTCCAATGCATCACTGCTTCCAGCTCACCTGTAAGCCAGCTGCCACAAGGTGGCAAGGCAGAGAACAGGCTGTTGTGAACTCTTCAATTTCCTTTGAACTACTGGCAACACTCTGCACTGGTAACTAGGTGAAGAGGGATGGTATACATAACATAAGCACTCAGAATAGCCTCTTCCCATTCCTATTACATCAGAGTTTCACCTCCTTCCTAGTGAGAGATGATGCTAAAAGCTAAACCACACTTCTGTGAACGCTCTGTATTTTCCTGTATGCTTGTATCTTTATATGCCACGAAACCAGATACATGAACAGTATAGGATTTGTCTTCCACCATCTTATTGCAACATGATTATGCCAAGATGGACTTCTCAAAAAGTCTGAACTTCTTTTCTTGTCTTAGCATTTTCAATGCCTCTTCAAGACCAGTATCAGGAGAGTTCAAAGGAAAGGTGGAACACAGAAATACAAGACAAGATTTCCTTCAGTCTACCTCTTGTAGTGGACATTTAAAATATTTCTGAATGGAAAAGGAGTGTAAACTAAATAGTGGTCTGCTGGAAGAAAGGTAAAAGTAGACTACAGCCAAGCTTCTCCACAGAGAGCTTTTCCTTAGGCTGAAATAAAACAAAAGCAAGAGTTGAGAGTAAGTGCAGCTTCCCTTTAAGGAGAGGTCACAGGGGAGCAAGATGCTCTGGGACACCAAGAGCACACTCTACGCTGGAAACCACAGACTTGACTGAAACTGCCCCCAGCCAAAACAGGCATCACTGTTTCAATGTCACTGATCTCTGCGCAAGTAAGCATGAAGGAAAGAACAGTGGAAAACTCAATTTTCAAATCAGCAGTATTATGGGGAAGCCTAGAAGAAACGTGACCTTGTAATGTCCCACAGACAGGCACCATTAACAGATTGATACAAATTTCAGGTCAGTACTGAATATTCAGCTGAATATCTTCTTCTGTGATTCCTGAACTGCCAACGCTCAAAATAAATATATTTATATAGTCTCATCCATAAAGCCAACAAATCAATGTAGTTACTTCTACTGTCTCATTTGAAAACTCCCTTGACAAATGGAGTAACCTTTTTTCTTTTCCTCTACCTATGGACTGCAATAAGTCAGAACTCATTTAACCCTTAGTTCACTGATAATTCATCTGCTTGGCATAGCAAGTACCTAAATCTGAAGCATGTGCACTGAGATTGGGTATTTTGCACATGACTGAAATGACAAGTGGACTTTTCTATATAAAGTTAAATTACAAAGTTATTATTTTATTGATGCTATTGAACTTCCAAAATACCTTGCAAATCATTTCCCTTTCTGTCTATATCAGATATGCTATTCCTACAAAACACAATTATCTTGAATCTTCCATACAGATCCACTTTCTTCATATTCCCTTTGTAGGTCTCCACATAGTTTGGGGGGGGGAGAAAAGCCAAAAAAGGATAATAAGCTTAAAAGCCTTGAACAATGAATAATCCCTTTGACAGTGCTGGATTCTGCAGAGGTTAGTGCACAAAAGCAGTTTAAAATTATTTACTACATTAAGTTGCAGTTGTGCTTGCTGCAGACTAAAAGCATGCAATGCAACAGTTACCATGGCTTAGCTGTGCTATGGCACTTTGATAATGAGCATTACTGAAGGTGTCAGAGCCTGAGATGTGTCAGAACTTTAGCCACCATCGTGTCTCAAAGATGCTCCACTGCACAAAACAAGACTGAAAGACCAATTGTCATTGGTGTAATTTGGACTGTACAGTCAAAAGTATTTGTGTATTACCACACATGACTCATTTCTTGACTAATTGTTTACCACCATTTCATAAAGTTACTTGTGTGAACATGAAGAGGATTATTGTGGTGTGTCAGCATTTCCTATAACGACTGCATCCCTATTTGGAAATACATCAGCATTTTTCCTCCCTCAGACCAACTCTAAAAATGTGTATTTTTTAAGTCCAGCATTTGTGTTTTAAATGTTTGTGTTTCTCCCCTTTAGACAGCTTACAACAGAAATTTTCAAGAGGTCTTTTTTTCTGTTCCTACAAAAAAGCCATTATTTATATGAAAGGACTTACTCAAGATCCGTTTTTTAGGAAAATTAAATCCCCTGTTCTCGTATTTGCACAACTAGAGAGCTTCCACAGGAGGTCCTGAGAAGAAGGATGAATACTCTTATTTGGTTTAAAATGCCAGTAAAGCTGCATCTACCAGTCTCTCCCACTAATCCTCACTGTTGTGCTCTTCTTCAACCTTTTTTTGTCTCCTGAACACACCGTTTTCCAGAGTGATACTCCACCAAAGCCGCCTTCTTTTTTTCCCCAACAGTAATTCTGCTACTACTTGCATCCCTGATTCTGAGGGTGTGGTGGTGCACTCCTCCCCCCCTGCCCCAGCTTTTTCCCTGGGTCACTCTATGACCTCAGGAACTCCCAATAAACTTTAGCCTTTGTGTAATGAGTTGGGCAGTGAAGCATCCCTTGACTGTTCCCAGAACTCTTGCATGGCTGAAGTGGAGGAACACCACTGACTCTACCCGAACTCCTGTTACCTAACCCAGGTGGGGGATGAAGTTGGGGACAATTCATCATTCCCCGATACCCCTATCTGAGTCGTAACTCAAGTGGAACGGCACCATCATTGCTGAAACCCTGAGAATCTTCATGGATGTCTAAAGCCTATCATCTTGCAAACCTATAAACAGTGGTCCTAAGTGAGACCCTTGGAGTTCTCCCGGATCGCAGCGGGGCTGCGCCCCGAGTCTCCCTCTGAGTGGGATACCTCTGAGTTCGCAAACTCTCAAGTTTGTGATATTCGGAGGGCCATCGGGACCTGGGCTGAAACATTCCTCATCCGAGGGCCATCGGGACCTGGGTTGAAACACTCCTCATCCGAGAAACTCCTTGGGGCTCAACCCTTTGCCCGTTGAGAAATGCCAAGACATTTAACGTGAGTATTTCACAGACTCGAGGGGAATTTTTAACAGGTACCTTTATCTAGCTTCAGGCTTTTACAAATTTATCTGGCTTTGAGCCCTTATGTGTGAATTGATCAAGATTTTGTGTGTGTGTGTGCGTTTGTGTGTATTGATTTAGATAACCAGTAATAAGCATAATCTGTAATCAAGTCACTTTAGTAGATGTAGTGGATTTCATTACCTCATTTTGTAACTGTTAAATTAGTCAATGATTAAGTGCTGTCAAAATCTTATGATCTACCTTGAATCTGTAAACGAACTTGAAATTGCTGCTAAACACATACAATCCCTTAGGTATAAACCACTGACCAAGTCTGAGACTAGGTCCAGCTGCACCTAGACTCCTCTCTGAGAAGGAATTTAGAAAGCAAGGGGGTCTACTCTGAACCTCGTGACTCAACAGAAGGGTCTCCTTATCCCTTTTGTATTAGACACAAACTGTTGTCCAAGTATGAGACTAAGATGGGATCCAGCCGGGTCTTYTCTGAACCTCATGACTCAATGGGAGAGTCTTCCTTACCCCTTTTGTCCTCAGCCTTTCTATAAATCATTCCAACACAATTCTGACATGATTTTCCCTGTGTATACTTAATCCATGTAATGAGTAATAGAGTGAACCTTGCCATCGAATTTTGTTAAGTCACACTTTTATAAATATCTATTAAAATCACTTTTGCTGATACCTTTGCCAGTGATTCTTTAACCTGCCTCAAAACCACTCATTCGCGACAGAGGGGTCCCTCACCTGGCCATCTGAATCAAAACTGACTTTGCTGACTGAGGCAGCATCAGGACTTCAGGGAAAGGCCCAGAGCATGTGGTCCTCTCTGCCATTATGAAAGGAGGGATGGAATTTCTCACCAGGTAAGCTCCCTTGCTCCTACAACACTATACGCTACTTGCTCACAAGTAGGCTGTGGTTTGCAGTGTCACTGGATGTCTTTCTTGCTTTCAGAGCCTTTCACTTCTAAATAACCTCTTCTACTCTAAGAAACTGAAGCTGCTTAAGAAAGAACAGCAGAGAATCAATGAAACCCTGACTTAAAAAATGCTAGCAAACACAAACTGAAACTTCTGTGCCCCAATCAAATGCTTATAAGGACTTTCTGTCCTTATACATCCTCTACGTCCCATGGATAAATGCTGCAGTCTATCAACACGTGACAAAAATTTTGTGAAAATTTGTAGTTCTCAGCAAAAATTGCTCCATTCTATAGCTGGTGTTAAAGCATTACTCCTGTATCCGTGATTACTTAGTAGCAAGAACCATCTCCACAGCACAAATCAGCCAGCGGCCTCACCAGCAAAAAGAAGAAACACTGGATTTGGAACTTATCAGTGAGGATCAGGGAGGAGAATCAGTAAGAGAGGAGTGTCTTGCAAGATACAAAGCCACATATATCTCATTTATTTCATTTAGTCATACAGAGAATACTCACTTCCAAGCACATATCTGTGTTTTAAATATATCACAAGCCTAACTGGGCTTTAACTATCATTCAACTATTGTTTACTAGTGAAAGAAGATGCCACAACCATAACTCTCTCAGTTTGACTTACCTCTTACCTCAGAATCACAGACAGCTGTTCCCACTACCTTCACAGTAGTTGGCGTCACCACTGGATATATCATTTCATGTCCTCACCAAATTTTTAAAGTATTTGTGTTTCGAATATTCTTCAACACATCAGAAGTAGCTCAAGGAAGAACTACTTATTTGAGAATTCAAGTTCAAAGAAAAGCACTGTGCAGAACTTTTGAAGTAGAAAAATAATCTATTTTCTTTCCCAAAATACGCAGAACAAAAATTCTATAATATATTACAATAAAGTAATAACAAACATTAGGATTTTAAGAGCTTAAAAATTTCCATACATCTTCTGTAGTTAGAATGAATTAAGCTACAGAAATTACCGATACAAAAATGTTCGATGTTATGTATAAATACCTATATCACAAGCTCCTGTTTCCTTCAACATATCAAAATCTGTCTTCCTAGCCTTAAATCAAAACCTTGAGCTTAAATGAAAAATTTGAAAGCACATATAAATGGTTCAGGAAGCACATTTTCATCACTTGCACAGTGCATGAAGACCAGGCCCTGCATCCTCTAAGAACCTGGAGATCTAGGTTGGTCTTCAAGATGTATGTAGACACTGTACCCCTGAGCAGCCTTCTGCAGCCTGGTCTATCCCCCAAGCTAGCCATAACTCATTATTGCTTCAGGCTCTTTGGCCAGCATGAGTGACATTATATGACCATCCTCCTGTCCTTCCTTTTTCACACCCACCACTTTAGGCAGATCTATACTGCATACTGGCCCTGACACAATTGTCTAAGTGTTGGCTGGGAACTGACTCGACTCATGACCTCCAGAATTCTGCCAAAAGAAGCCGTTTGCACAGAAATAGCAAAGCAAGTTTTTCTTCTATAGTTTGTTTTACTTCTACGGGCTTCATAGTGGCTTTAATCACAATAGTATTGTTAATACAGCAATCATGGGTATTTGCCACAGTCATATACTAATACTTCCATATTGGTAGAGTGATCCTCGTTTAGCTAGAGCCTTCCTTTCCCACTGCCACTGAACAACTCCCTACAGGCAGAGTCTCTGACATGCAGAGCTTATTTTGTGAAATTTATCTGAAGCTGACTCTCTCTACTTAGTGCAGAAGAACCGAGTTGCAATCCTGCTGTTTTTATAAAACTGCCCCACTGGGGTCAAGATATCACCCAGCGCAGTTAAGCCATCTCTGCAATTTTATAGGGGAAAAGAATTCACAAAGTAGAACTGGAGGAGATGAGATTTAATGCAAACTTTACAGGAGATTCAACAATAATTTTCTTGACAGTCTTAAAGATTGGTTAAAGAAGCTTCATGCTCTGCTATTCTGAACATAAATAGTTAAAAACGTATTATGCAATGGAAAGGATGTGTGGTACTTAATTAAAGCATCCATTATCCATGATTTTGATACGGTCTCTCACAGTATCCTTCTGGACAAAATGTCCAGCACACAGCTAGACAAGTCCATAATATGTTGGGTGAGCGATTGGCTGATGGGTTGGGCTCAAAGAGTTATAGTAAATGGGGTTACATCAGGCTGGTGGCCAGTCACCAGTGGGGTTCCCCACGGCTCAATTTTAGGGCCAGTGCTCTTTAATGTTTTTATAAATATTTGGACACAGGAATCAAATGTACATTTAGTAAGTTTGCTGATGATACTAAACTAGGAGGAGCTGTGGACTCCCTCAAGGGTACAAAGGCCTTACAGAGAGATCTGGACAGATAGAGAGCTGGGCAATCACCAACCATGTGAAATTTAACAAGAGCAAGTGCAGGATTCTCCACCTGGGAGGGGGTAATCATGATTATACATACAAATTGGGCGACAAGAGGCTGGAAAGCCGCCCCACTTGCCCAGTTGATGGCAAGTTGAGTACGAGTCAACAGTGTGCCCTGGCACCCAAAAGGGCCAACYGTGTCCTTGGGTGCCTCAAGCAGCACTAGCTGGTCAAGGGAGCTGACTGTCCCACTCTACACTGCAGTGGTGCAGCCCCACCTCAAGTACTGTGTGCAGTTGTGGGCCCCTCAGTATAAGAAGGACATTTATTAAGAAGGACATTTATAAGAAGGACTATTAGAGTGTGTGCAGAGGAGGGCGACCAAGACGGTGAAAGGCCTCGAGGGCAAGACTTAGGAGGAGCGGCTGAGGTCACTTGTTGGGAAGCATATTACCCCAACACCAACAATGGAAAGATAAGGCCACATACTATACTTACTCTATGGGGGAATTCACTTTACTGAGTTTGAAATTTCTGAGATGTTATTACTTTGAAATCTTGCAACTTTATTTAGTATTTTCCTAAAAGCTCCAGAACTTGGAGGCAAACGGTTACTTGAAAATGTCTATTTCATGGACTTTTAATGCGCTTGTTGGAATGTTTGGAAACATGAACACACAAAGCTTCAAATCAAGAACAATACAAAACCAGTCCAGAAGTCTTTTTTTTTTTGAACTCATGCTTTTAATCCAGCCTCAGTATCATAATGGCCCACCTCATTATTTTTAAATGTTCACAGATGACTATGCTATATATCAAAATAGTACTGCTTGTCTCATTAAACTACCATAATTTGCACTTGGATATGCAACATAAAATATTAATCACCACTTCAGAAGCCACTTTCATCCCTTAATTTGTGACAGGATAATGCTCTGCTTAAGTCTGCTCCAAAAAACTTGCTAATGTCTTTTCTGCTAGTACCCACATTTTGCCCTTTCGTTTGTGTTTGCAGCAGACATATACACAATGGAAGTACCATTTTTAGGTATTTTGCACTGGTCAGATGGTAGCAGTAGCTTGTCATTTTCTCTGACCTACCACTTCATCCTAAAGTCTGCCGAAAGAGGTACTGCAGATTATCAGAGGTAGGATGTATACATCTAAATATCTCCTATGCTGACACATGAAAAAAATGGACACATACACAAAAGCACGTATCTCCTTTGTCTGAGTATAATGTGCACATCCTCATGGCTGGGAGTACTTGATACATAATCATATACAGATCTGTGAATAGAGGATGCATTGCAGTAATTTCACTGCTAGTTCCACAAGGACAAGTAAAGCAGAGGAACGTGAAATGAAAAAGGCTTGCATGTCTATGGGGAGACTCTAATTGGATTCAAGAATTTTAAATCCATCTCCAAATGCAGAGAAGCAGAGAGCGACTCACAAACCTTTCCGCAGAGCATGCGGAGGTGAAATTAGCAGGGAAGATGAGGGTTATGTGGGCAGATGAACTGCTATAAAAACAAACACATTTGTAGTGTAACAAAGCAAGTACAAGTTATGCATTTATATGGCTCCTAAGAGCTCTCCTAAGAGAGAGGACCAGTACCAGAACAGAGGAAGAGTAATTGTCACATACAACATCACCCCAAAAGCAGCAAACTGCCAAAGCATCTCAAAATAAGCAAAGTTGGGTTAGTCTCAGTGGAACAGCTACTTTTCATGATGTCACTCAAACAATCGAGCTGTAAAACTGTGCATACCAAGTAAGCGTTGTATAAAGGAAGTGTCTGGGAAGGTGTATAAAGAAAGTGTCTGTCACAATCTGGTTTTGTCTGGTTTTGTGCTCATAGCAGCAAGGACACAGGTATAGGACTGGGTGTATATGTGGGATTCCACTGGGATACACCTATCCTTATAGTTATTTGGAGCATGAGCTACAGCAGTCTGAGGGCAAAGCAATCTCTGTGTTGTTACCTAGACACATGCCCTCCTGGACCTCTGCTGTGTGCAGCTCCCTTGAACACTCCACTGAAAAAATACAACATAGGTTATTCAGGTTGAGGTCCACTGCTTGGACAATTCTTTGCAAGTGATTAGTTCATATTAAAGAACCAAGATCACTTGCAATGCTGCTCAGTGATGCCATTAACTCTTATGCACAGAAGATTCTAATAGCCCTAAAAAAAACAAGTAAACAGAAGGAACAAAACTCTCATGAAGGCTATTCACAGGAGTATAGATAAGCATCCTTTCTGCAGCATGACAGTAAAGTACACCATGGAGCTGACATGTGATTTAGAAAGATTTAAAGAAAAAAAAATATCTATCCACTTTACATGAATGCACCCTGTAACAAAAATGGCTTTCTGAAAACTTCAAAGATCCACACAGCCTTGAAAATTTTGACATCCACATGTCTCTACCAAGCAAGACTGCAGAGATCACAATGACTTTATAGAACCAGAAAGACATATAATGAGATATATAGTAAAATAGTGTATTTGCTGCAGTTACTCCTATACACTGTATCATCTTATTATTACAGGGATACAAATGTCCCATCACATAAAGAAAAGGAATTAGAGCATTGTTAATGGTTTCTTCACCCCACTCATTATGTTCAGGCTTCAACGCATGCTGAGCTCTGGGAGCCAGTATCAGCAATAGCAAATACAGGCTAAACACAAGATATCTAACTGATCCATGGAAAGCATTAGTGACCTATATATCTTATTGACCATGTCTCAATGAAAGCACAAAAGCTACACAATTAAAACTTAATAAAATCTGTCTCTAAGGAGCACAGATATGAAAGATAACAGATCAAGAACAATAGCATGGCTCCTACACTATTCAGGGAATTGGCAGTAGGAGTGTCTCTTTTTAATCCTTTTGGGGCACTGTAGCAAACTGTTACTGGGATTTTAAAAAAAAATTTTCCTTTAACTTCTTCTGTAGTGTTGAATGCTGATGGTGTTTTAAAAAAGAAGAAAAAGTGACAATTGTTTTTTCTCCTGAATTTCAGATTTTTTTTGTTGTCAAAATTAGTTGTAGGCTACCATTTAGACCTTGCATGCATTAGAAGAAGTTCTGACGTTAAAAATCATTTTTTCTTCTTCAAATTCGTAACACAATTCATGAGAAAAAAGAAAAGGCTCCCAAAAAATTGCATGGTCAGAACACACAATACTAAATTCAGCAGTTCAAGCTGCTGTCTCACCAGTGGTCTTTCAAACCTTTTGAAATCCACAATTCCAGTTCAAAGATCAGGAACAATATACTTGTGCATAGATACAGTGGTTAAAATTGCACAGACTGGCACTGCTTCACTTATGTACTATCAGTAGGACTTCTGCACTTGAACCACTACAGTCAGCATAGACATAGAAGAAATATCCCATAGTCTTCCCACAACTTCATTTCCGTGAGTGGTCATAGTCCTCCTGATAGTGCAGGGCAAGATGGGTACAAAAGGTTACATACCAAGGAACAATTTCTTCCTTTCAGTGTAGCAAATACTGTAAACCACAGCCTGACCACCCAGGGTTTCTCCAAGCCCCACAGCTGACAGACACACCTAGGGGTGCTGAGGCATCTCCCACTCTTTCACCAAGAACACATTTTTGCATGCTAGCTGACATGTAGCTTTTGCATGGATAAAATAGAAGACACCCTAAAGTGCTCTTTTTCTCTGTTTTTAAACCTGAAAGTCACATTTGTACATCTCTGGGCCCAGTCTGCTCCAGCCATATGTCTAGCAAGTTAAAAAAGTCCACACAAAAAAAGCAAATTCAGGGAATTGTCCCTGTGGAAAAGCCTTTAACCTCCACGTCTTGAGCAAACCTATGATTAAATAGGAGGTACACCAATCTGTTTAGAGAGAGAATGGTTCTCACCACATATATTAACAAAACTACACATTTCTTGATGGGTTAAAGTATTATTCATGAGAAGTGGTGTTTATTACAATTTGTCAAGTTTTTGTGGGAAAGTGTAGCCAGGCAGCCCAAATTTTAAAAAGCTGATGAATTATGAGCAGCTCATTCTCAGTGCAGAAAATTTACCTCTCCACATAAACTCTATCTAAATCTTCAACTCTACAAAGAAATTAAATATAAGGACTTAAAAATAACATAAATGTATTTCTCCTACCACACACAACAAATTAGCTGCAGTGCAAATGAAGGATGGGAAGGTAGTTAAAATTCACGCCATGTGGCTCTGATGAAGTGCATTGCTTGACTGGAAGTATCTGGAAAGATTAAGCCTCTGGAGGCTCAAGGCATCATGCTCTTGACACTTCAGAGGAATGCAGAGTTCAGGGACTTCCTATACTCACCTAAGATGTTGCAGTTCCTACAAGGAGCTTTGCCTACKGAGTGTAGATTAAATCCATCAGGTCTTCCAGCCCCACTGAATACTTGATCAATGGCAAAATCTCAGCTGGCATCTCATGGAGAAATAGTAGGTCTATCTCTGGCTGAAAAGCATAGTTTTAAAACAACGTATTTCAAATCACTGACAAGTGATGGCAGTACCATTACTCACCAGCACTGTACACTTGGGCAATTTAGCAAGCCAGGAATTACACAGCACGTCTCTGCAGCAAGACCAGTGTAAGGCAAGACCATACTCCACTCTGCTCACTGGGCTCTGGTTGCATGAGAGCAATGGCTCCCATCAGCGATAAACAGAGACATATGTAACAGCAATAAAACCCAGGATAAATAGACATTTGCCCTCAGGGCCACATTTACAATAGCCAACCTTCCTGGCATACCAATAGATCAAGAATTCACAGCTTCTGCACTAGTTTGCAGCTGGTTTTTCACAGCTTTGACATATTGATGAGACAAAAGTGATGCAAAACAGGGAAAGGAATTCACAGCAAAGCTTGGACTGCCATTGGGGATCCCTTAGTTACTAGGAATATCTATTGCCCAGCTTTTATCTGGGTGGACAGAAAAGGAGTGGTTAAGTATCCTTTACTTCTTAGGATAACTAAGGCAGATATCAGAGCTCACAGTAGAATACAGAAGTGATTCCTCACCAGCCTCCTGGGTTTGCATGATCCAAACCTTGGAGATGTGAACAATCAGCGCTGTAGCGTGGCACCCAGTACCTCAGATCTGCTGAAGAGGATACTCCTCGATGGCCAGTCAGCAGTGTTACCCAGAGCAACAGATATGACAGTGAGGCATGCTGCTTTTCAGGAGTCAATGGCCTCTTAGTATTTCATGGCTCTGTAACAGTCCCCATGTAGTTCTGTGCCTCAGAAGATACAATATAGTTCTTTAAAATGCAGTCAAGGTAGAGAAACCTGCTCTGCCACATCTGTTCATTACACCATTTCTTAAAATACAGCCCTTTCTGTCCATAATCTGTATGTTTTCTTTTCCCTGTGGTTGATGTTACTTTTCTTTTATCTACCTACACCCTTGCTTGCAAAGGAAGTTAGTAGTAGCAAAGCAATTTACTAAACGTAAAACTCAAGTCAACCTATCAGCTGAACAAAGAGCTTTTCACAGCTTTGTGAAAACAAGACTTTAAATATTCACATGACAGAGAAAAGCCCTCCTGGACTTGGATTATTTCCTGCAGTTTTCACAGGCGTTTGGCTTGTGAAAGTATTCGAAGTAGTGCAAATAAATTGAAAAGATAAATGCTTAGCAACTACCAACTACCTTTTCTAGATTGCAGGTGCATTAACATTTCAGTGCAGATCAGGAGTTAACTTCTTTAAATAAATCTCATGGTCATCCCCACTTACTCCACTACGATTTAGATTGCAGTGCAGTCTTGTAGCATGCGAACTGGATTCCTTTTGAATGAAACTGAAGCAGAAATTTCTCTCCAAGAGCTCACCTGATGTGCTTCAACCACTACCAGGCATTCAGTCCACAGGACCAGACTAGAGTTAGTCCAAAATCAAACTATAATTAAATCATAAACCTCCACTGGGGGACAACTGCATCCTCTGTGCCAATTGTTTTGTTCTACAGACCCATGCCTTTTGCACTGTATGACTTTCCAACACAGACATAGCCTCAGAAGTTCAGGTCAGCTGCTACATCACTCAATCTGAAAGAAAGCAAGAGGGAGGGGCACAACCATGCACCCGTCAAAGATCTGGCACACATTTTAAACTGGAACAGCTCCCAAAGGAGGTAAGTTGTAAGGAGACAAAATGGCTCAGAGCAATTATTGCCAGGTCTTTGCAATGGCTGTCATCTGTCTCCTGCTATGTGTTGGTTTCCCCTCAAAACTCTTAAGTCTTATAATCATATGGTTGTAAGAAAACATTAGCTTTTACCCTTAAAAGAACTGAAAATTTAAACCCTGAAGTCAAGACAATTCAGAAAAGAGGAAAAAGGAGCCAGCATTATTAATTTTTAAAACATCTTGATTCTGTAATGTTTCCTTCGTGTTTGGGATTATACGCTGCAAAACCACTTGATTGAAAAAAAAAAAACTTTGTTAAAAATTACCTCTGAACACTTAAAATAAAATAAATAAGCAAAATACCCCAAATCAGTAGAATTTAGTCTGCAGAATGATTTCTCGCTGCTGAGTAAAGGCATGTAGCACATACATTAGTGAGTGTCTCCTATCAACAACCAGGTCACCTCCATTGTTCATTTGCAACAAGTCTCAGTAGGATACAAAATTCTGGGAAAATTTTTGAAAGTCTTGGTTATGCGTTGCTTGCTTGCAAGACCTTTGATATTACAAGAACACTTTCTGCTTTTGTGAACTGATTTATCTACCTTTTAAATATTATGTTTAAGAATTAAGAGCCATACTATGCAGTTTTATAATTTAGAGCAGTTGTTAATGACAGCACCCTTGTTGCTGAAGAATAAAAAAGGTATCACAACAAAACCCAACCTTTCCAGCCTGCGAACCAAACACATTATTTCAGTAGAGCCAAGGAGTCACAATCATAGTCACAATGAATTAATTGCTTAAGTCCCAGCTCCTTCGTGACATTGAGATGGTGCAGAAATCCTACCAGGCGCACAAATCCTACCAGAAGTTCCTCAGATGTCAATGGATGGCACAGAAAAAGAGGCAAAAGTCGCTTTTTTCTCCCTCCCAGTCATTTTGCAGCAGAGATGTGGGAAGAAAAATGGTTGCAGTGGAGAGCACTGCAGAGTTTTCCCTGTTGGCACAGGCTGCAGAGGGTTGTGGCAGGAAACAAAGTTGCTGTAACTATGCTTTGACTTCTTTTTTTCTTCCCCCTCCCCCCCCCCCACCTCCCACTCATCCCTGGGCTTTTTTGTCAGGGAGGCAGTTTCATCTATGATAAGATAGGACTGAGTTTCTATATCTTTCCCTCAAGGCTTCCCCATAGCTTAGCACAGGGCAGCCAGAAATGGCTATTACTTCCTTCCTCAATGTACAGAAGGTAACCTCCAAGGCAAGCCCATGCAAGCAAAAATGGCGCAACAACACTTCAAAGCACTCTCAGCTCTCACCTGGGAATACTACGGAGCAAGTTGGCATTAGCTCATCCATGCTTATTTCATGCCACTAAGTTTCAACATTGTACATCTTAAATCTATAATCACAAACCCAGTCACTCTCAAGGGCAACAGTGGAGACTTTAAGCCAGAAAATGGACACCTCAACCAGCTGCTGACTTGACAGTGATACAGCCACAGTCTGCTGTCCGACCATGACTACTTGGATGACATTGCATTAAAGAATAGAAAAAACAATAAAAAAGTCATAATCTTCCTCACGTGCTCTTCTGTTAAGTCTTCAGTGTAGTGCTAATAAAATTCCTAAAACACAGCGTGCAAAGTCAACACCTGGTCCCACTGTTCCCTCTTGCTGTCTCTCTGCTACCTGATCCTTTGCAGGCTGTCAAAAGCCCTAAGATTCAAGCAGGTTTCGTCTCTGGCTCTGCTGTACACAGGGTTGTTACTCATATTCCTGATATGGTCTTCATTCTTTAACAAAAAGCTCATTTAATATGCATGGCTTCTCCCCCAGCTGCTTAATTTACCTTCCCAAATTTAATTTTATTGCAAGAAAATGAATATAGCATTTAAAGGAAATACAATTTTCAGTAATAATATTATACAAAGGTTTGAAAAAAATATCAGAAGGAAATTAGGAAAAAAAAGTCTACAGCAGGGAATCTGTTTAAGTTCTCGTAGATGAAGAAGTTTCACTGGACACAAGTGTAGTTAATCTGCGAACACAAATGAGAAAAATATCGAACTAGAATAGTCTGGTTTATTGCAGCTTCATTAAATTTTCAAGTCTCTCTTGCTCCAATGTGCTGTGCAAGAAGAGAGAGAAAAAGTCCTTCACAGAATGCAAGTGAACAAGATATATCAGCACCATGTCTGCATGTCTCTAGAGAACCTTCCAAATCTGCTCGGGAAGGCTGCCTGCTTTTTGTAAAAGTTGCTAGAAATCCCATATAGATGATTTTAATGTATAATTTGGGAAGTGATCTTGTTCTCAAGATGAGAGGAGTAAATCAGCAATTATCCTACCAGAGCCAAAACTACAGCAAGAGAAATGACAGTAAGGCCAGCCCTTGGACATCATTGAATTTTCTCCTATAGTTTGGCAGATATTTTCAAATTTAAGTCCATCCACATTCCAATTTGTTTTTATCTCAGGAACTTATTTTATTATTAAAATGAATTCTCCAGTGGTACCAGTAGGCCCCAGTCAGAAACTCAACCCAAGCACGCTTGGCTGCTTTCTTGGCCAGTACATCTGGGAGATGCATCAAGAAACACAACAGCCGAAACCCCACCTCCTGCAGCTGAGGCTTTCTAGACCTTAAGCGCCACAAACATGCGTATGTCCAGAGATGATGGTGGCACGGCAAAGCAGGATATATAATTTAGTCACTTATGCTAAGCACTGAGCAACACAGAGCAGAAGGATAGCTCCTTTTCTAAAGATACACTGACACTCTTAGGGTCTGCACCAATGCTTTCACACATTAAGGTAAGAGCCTTCCCCCTACATCAGGGTTATGGAGAAGCAAAACAAACTGGGACAATCTTGCCTTTAATCATGAAAAGCCATACATCTGTATAGCTAGTAAATCTGTTACTGCATTTGGCCTTTGCAACCGAGTCAGGCACTTTCAGTCACTGACAGCACCTCAGGCCCCAGCGCAGACGACATGGCATTGCATAGAGCCCCTGGAATACGCTAACACAATGTTCAGCTTCTGCCCAGGACAGTTTTGAACTTCACTGAACTGTTTGAATTAGTCAACAATTTGAAGCAGGCGCTTTGATGACTAAAACCTAGCAGAACCTTTGGCAGTCAGCGCTAGGGAAACTTTCCACGTGCAAAACATAAAGACTCTGCCAGCCTGCTCAGGACAGCAAACTCTCCCTAGGGGAAGGAACAAGCACCTGAGTGACGGAGGGCTTATTTTCCTGTGACTGTACAGCAGTTTGTGCTGAAAGACTATCCCCAAATCAGAGCAGTGGAGGAGTATTTCCTTTTCCTTATTCCTTCTCCCCTGAGACAGGAAATCTGCAACAGATGGGGTTGTCATCTTAGAAACAATGTTAGCTTTTCCCCTCCTTAGTCACATTTGGTTCCACATATACTGACAGACACCATTAAATGCACGCTGACCTCTTTAACCCACTGGTGTTTTTTAGGCTGTATGTATTTTGGGAACACCAGTCCTCTTTTCTCCTGGGCTGGAACAATACACAGTATCACAGTGTCCAGATCAAGAACTGAGGACCCTGGATACAGCGGGCTAATGAAGCAGGAAATACCAAGTGCTGGCTTCATTCACTAATGCCTGCCATTTTTTCTGCCTCTAGTCAGACTAGAGTCATTCATACATAACGGAGCACAGAATTTGCCTTTGCTCAGTTTTCAAGGATTCTGGCTGAGGACCTCCCCACTCTTTCATCCTCGTTCATCTTCCTTTCCGGTATCTTACTCCCACCCATCTTTACAGTTAAATAAAAACCAGAATACTCTCCAGAGAACACCAAAAGCTCTACAGTCTATTTCAAGCATTACAGGGGTTTTTTTTGCCATCAAAATGCAGCCATTCTGAAACGTGCCAATTCAGACCTTTGAGGAGGGGTGTGACACCTGCGACAACCACAGGTCCCAAATCACCCTGACTTAAATTATTTTGAATTATAACATTGCAAAACAAAGAAAAGAAGTTATGTATCTTTTGACATCAGGTATTTCTGGCTCTTACTTTAGTAAGAGAATCCCATTCCTACCATGCAAAGCTTAACTTTTGCTGCCATGTGCCCTTTTTGTAGCAGTTTACAAAGGTGAAACAAACCAGGCAAAACTGACAGAGGAAAAAAGTTAGAGATCTACATTATTTATCTAAGCTTGCCTCTGCTTTCAGCAGTACTCTTCCTCACCTCCAGAAACTCGCATTTTACCTGTCTATACTTAAGACAGGCTAGATGTACTGCATATTATGCCTGCTGCCTGCAATAGTCATACCCACTTCTGACAGTGGTGGATTTGCCTCATGTATGGCAAGATGTTTTTCAGCACTTTTGTGGAAAAGGAAGGAGATTTCCCACCAGCCTCAGAGCAACATGGTCACATTTTAAAAACCAAATTTAGACCATAAATAATGGAGGTACCATAAGATCCAGCCATCCTTCCTGAGAGACAAACTTCCATTTGTTAATGCTAGTGGAAAGCTCCTTGGATGATGGAGTCTAATCAGTAAACCATGTACACGTGTAGTTATTGTGCATGTCAAGGCACATTTCCACATTCAAACGTTTTGGTTCCTCAAAATATTTGCATATTGTTGAACCTTCCTTGTGCCTCAGCTCTGTTTTATTTAGTTCTTACTTCCTTTCATAACAGTAGAAAGTAAAATCAAATTCCATCCATTCCTGGCCAACGCAAGAAATGGGATGAAGCAACCAACAGAAAACTCAATTAGGACCTGCTCCTAAGTACTGAAACCTCCTTTCACTTCAACTGGAGCAAGACCCAGGTTTAACTAACTCTGCTTCGATGCTAAAGATAGCATTCCTAGAGAAACACAAATTCAGCTGGTGAATTAATTAGTTGAGAAAAATACACTAACTGGTCATCTCTAATGCCTTGGCCAGCTCTATGCAAACACTGCCATTCCAATGGAAGGACGGCGCTTAGTCTGCTGTCCTCAGTTCCCTTTCCAAACAAAATCAATTAAGTTGAAAAGCTGTTCTTCTACTGGCAGAAAGAAATCCATCCATTGTAGGGTTATACTTGTAAAATTGTAGCACTTCAAATTCAGTCCTTAGATTATGATGCCGTAACTTTCCAAGACAGACAAGCTCTCAGTGACTCATCTGGAAAGACAAACACTATTTTTGACATTTATACCTTATGATTATTAACTGGTTTGCTGCATCTAGATTGATTTTTCATGAAAAGGAATTTTTGGCACATACCTTGAAGGGTGAAAATTGTACAGACTGGAAAGGAACTCAGCAAAAATACCTAATTGGCTAGTGCGGCTTAAAAGAGCAAGTCCTGTTAGTCTACTGAAAGTCATAAAAGACAAAACCAAGAATAATTTTCAGGAGAGTTTTCTTTCTAGGGAAAAAAAACCAAACCTTCATCTCTTTTGGAACATGTTCTGTTGTCACCGTATTTTGTTGTGATGGCACTCTCCCCCACAGAAGCAGAACAGAAGTGATGTCCAGTGCTCAAGGATACTTTAAAATGGAAAATAAATCGTGTCTTCAGTGTTACTCCACAACACTAACCGAATTTCTTAACACAAAGGTGAAAAACAAGCCCTATTTCAAAATGTTTAGATAGACTGTTTTCACATTTAAAGACCTTTTGCAGCCAGTATGAACTGGAATTCAGGCAATCAAAAAAATAAGAATTGATAGATAAATAAATAACACAAATTATTAAAAAAATAAAACTTCATCAAAAGGATGAAGAAGACAGAAGAGGATAAGAGGATTTAAGCATTTTAACAGTGCAAAGTGCTTTTCTGCCATCAGAGTAAGGGAAAAAGGAGGGGAAAGCCAACATTTTTCTCTATTTCAGAACTTCTGCTTACAAAGTATTCAGTATAGTATTCCCATTTGACAAAGTGATAAGAAACCCAAGGTACCTACGACCAAAACACAGTCCAATGGAAATTACATCAATATGATTCCTGCTGTTTTGCTGACAATGAACCCAGCTAGTGGCACCTATCTATTTTGAAATAGATGTGGATTCACTTCACCAGCCCTTCCCTGGTGACAGGCCCATTAGCTGAACCAGTGGTTGAATTTATCCTTCATTCAGGAGGCCCTCTGGCATCACACCAAGTCACCTTTACAGACTGCCACTAGCAAGGTTACACTGCTGCTGCCTCAGCAGCACCTTTGCTGGGATCAGATAACACTCCTTCTTTGCGGAGGGAATGGTGATGGGGAAAGAAGGTGAGAGCAAACTGCTGGCCCTCGGTGTGACCCATGCAATGCTGCAACAACTACTTCAGCCCAATTTCAGTCTACATAATAGGAATTTTTTTTTAAATGCTATTTAGTTATATAGATATGGCCTCCATCATGGGCACAAGAGCATCATCAGTACTAGATCAATTACAGCTACATATCCATGAATCATTCTGTCCAGGTCTGCCACAGCGGTTTCCATTCACAGGCAAATTGAAACTATGCTGAACTTCAAATGGCTACTTCTTATTTTTTATTTTTTCCCATGCAGGTCTATAGAGGCTCCATAAAGGGAAAGCTTGTGAGAAATGTTAGCACAGTAAATATGAATTTCCATCTTTTCTCTCTGCTTCAGGAGGAAAAAAAAAAAGTTATTTTAATTCCTATCACTTCTTTGACAGGTTGGATGGATTCCTGTGACATGTGCCACAACCTCAGGTTTAAAAAAAAACTACTATTTTGTTTCCAAGATTAAGTGCAGGATTAGATCAGATCTGAAGGCTAGGTAATTCTGCTGTGGCAAAGATCATTACAATACCACGCTGTAGCTCAGTTTTCTTCTGTCTGCATACCTCCATATATTTAAGAGAGGATCAGCACTACCATTGTCCATCAGGGACTACTAAGTGAGAAGAAAATGAGGACCAGAGACACAGAAGTTGCCGGAAAGCAGCACAAAGCAAGACTTTTTACTTCCAGGAGAAAAGGTTGTTGGAAGGATGCTTCCGCTGCCCCTGAGGGTACCACAGACATTCACTGAGAAGAGCCATGGGCCTGCTTCACCAGGGCGCTTCCCACCAAATGCTGTCCATTCACAATTTCTCATCAGATATACTCACAGAGTGGCAACAGCTTCTTGTGGCCTGCAAAGCATATTTTCAACTCCTTCCCTCCTACTGAGCTTTTAAAAGTCAAAGACTTCACTGGCACACTACCAGGTCATGACAGGCAGTGTTCAAGCTCCTCGACCCTCCATCCTCCACAACAAATGTGGAAGACCACCCCAGCACCTCCTTCACATTTGCGTTTGACAGCTACGTAAAACTACAGAATCTTCTGTACAGTAACCTCTGCAAAATCCTCTTCAGTTAAACCTGTTTATGCTGCTTCAGCACTTTTATGAAGCATGCTATCAATCAGTATGCTAGTCACGAGGGCACATTTAAATCTTAAAAGGCACTATTTTGCATGAATGACCAAAAGCAGCCAGTTCTTCCTTGCTGCGTAATGCTTCCAGTGAAGAAGAAAGTCAAGATATAAAACAAAAATCTAATGCAGGCTGTGTTTTGAGCATAGCATCCACAGATATTCTTTGCCTTCACAGATCACTGGGAGAAAAATTGCAGATGGGTGTCAATCAGTGCTCCAGCTTTACACATACATACATACATACATAAGAATGGGAACTGCATATATCAGGTGGAAAGATAGTGCAGTGACAGATGCTTGAGAAATCCTCCCCAAAAAACAAGCCATTATCTTTTTTGTACATAAAGCAGCAGTTCTTTCAATTAGATTTAGAAACAGGGTTAGAAACTGGAGCAGACTGTTAAAGCCGTCAACAACTCAGAAGGGTTACACACTATCCAACTAAAGGGCAATTTAGATTAAGGTCAATTTTTCACCCTTTCAATTATGTAATATCAATAAAAGGACACATGGGAATGATGCCAAATGTGAATACTGTATCTGGCAATCAAGCCAGAGTGCACAAACGGAAGGAATTTCCCTTCCTGCTGTGGAAATGATCCCCTCCACAGCTAAGTAAATATTTTTTCTAAAAATAGCCTTTATTCCCAGATCAGAAATTTGCTCCCTTTCCTTGACCTCAAATGTACCACTCCACACTGAGAGAAACCAACAGACTACTGGTGGTACATGGCTCTTGAAGAGACGTTTCTAACAGCCAGTTTGGGCCCTATCCTCAGAGCCACACCACCTCGCAAATGGCTCTCTATTTCCTCTTTCCTCCACCAGCTCACAAGTTTCCACAACACAGGAGGAGGGAGCTCTTTAAGTGCAACGTAAGCAACACACAGTGCAGCAGCCACACTAGGAAAAATACAGCATTGTCCAACTTCCCAGACCAGCTCACATACATACCTTTACATACATGGGAACTGACGATAATTTGGTGGGTAAGGCTGAGAGGATGCATGGAAGGAGATAGGCAGACCCAGTGTGAGTCCAGCTTCAATCACAGTCAGCTGGAAAAGGCAGGTGAGGTGTTTTCACTGGAAAAGCCTAGGTGGCAAGCATGCATAGGTCCCAATCAACACTGCAGGACAGTCAGGAACATATTATGAATATGGGGCTTGGTGGGGATTTAGGAAAATACTATATCAACATGTCACTGTCCACATTCTCTATCAGTACGAAAGGAATGACAATTGGTTAGCTGCAGTTTGAGAGTTTAGCAAGCGTAGAAAACATGTTGTGTATAAAGGAGGATTGCTTCACCCATTCCAGTGAAAAATATTTTATATACTTCTGACCAAGGAATTTAAAAAACATTCAACTAGATGAACCACAATATAAAAATCATTTGACAGGGAGATTAATTTCCATCATACCCATAGTCCCACTGGTTTCAGTAGAACTGCTCACAAGTTTATGATGATGCATACACTCAGAAGGTTTGCTGGATCCATGCTAATAAGCAGACACACTTCCAGGACACTTTCAAAACACATTATAAATGTTTTCAAACTCTGTCACAACCCTAATGTCCTCTTTTTTGCAAATGAACCTATATAGACAACTTTGAATCAATGCATAATCCCGATGAAGCCCACAGGATTTTGTGCTATGTGGGCAATAGCATTTCAAAGCAGGAGTCTCATTTGCTTCTTATTAAACAGTAGGGTCAACCTCTTACTGTGCACTTCAGAGGCTGCCTTATTAAAGAGGGAAGCATGGTACTTTCCACCCAAAAGTCAGGGCATGTAACAAGCTACTGAAAACTATGAGTGGAGTGGAAGTTGTTTCTTCAACTGTTTCTTTCTGTAATAAACCTGTTTCTCAATAAACTGGTGACTTCTGTCTTGGTGGTAAGATAAATTAAATCATGTTGTATCATAGAAGCAGAATACATTGGTAGAAAATAAATCATATTACAGGCGTTTTGGTTCAAATCACCACATTCAGACTGCTATTTAAATGTCAGTCACATTTATTCAGTGGTTCCCAGGGGAACCCTGGATGTGGCCATTCCCTGCATTTTTGTTCATTTCTTTCCCTTTGAAATTATTACTTTCTGAAGCTTAGTTTTGACTGTGCCTCACAAGAGCCATATTATGCAATGAATGCAGTCACGTGGAAACAAAGCTCATGCTATTTTAAAACAACTCTGTTCAAATGCCCCAGACTGTCAAATCTGTATCACACAAAATTATTCTGGTGGTTTTAAAATTGTACACAAACCTTTAGGAAGCAATAGTCTCTCGGTCACACTGACATAGCACTAATGACAGAGGAGTTTTCCCTAAATAAAAAGGGACCATTTGGTGGCACAGCACTTTTAGTTGCTCATTTCTGGAAAAAGACTCTTCGGAGCAATCTTCTTAGCTCCAGGATGTCTGACAGATTTGCAGCAGCACAGTTAACATTCAAATGGGGTTACTTCTCCTTCTTAGGTGCTCTGTGGCTAATAGCAGTAAATGAATAATCTAACCTGCTCCATTTCTCAGTCTATCATCTTGTAATCCTGCATGAATGTCACGACTTCCAGACTCACCCTCCTTTTACAAACTCAGGAATATTTCTTCTAAACTTTATGATGCTGCACAGAGGTAAAACCATTAAAGTTTTTCTGGAAGACAAAAGGGTGAACACTCCATTCATTCTAGAAGAAGCAAAGTTTCCTCCTGCTTTTCAGTAACTCACTGCTGTTGCAGCTGGCGCACGGAATTTGACAGGCATTAAGTTCTTCAGCATGGCTTCTAGTAAAAAACAGAATGGCAATATTTCATGCAGGTTTGACATTTTACAAGTCAAAAAATGATGAATGATAACAAAATGCTTACGTTGTATAAAACAACCCAGACATGGTAGTCACAAAATTTTAAGTTGTGCTATGGAAAGCAAGCTACTTATGGATGCAAGAAAAACTTTTTTATAACATTTAAATTGTGCCACAAATCTTTATACTTCTAACTGGAACTGTACTGTGTAATAATAATATTGTACACTGATAATCATAAACTTTATGTGTATAAGGGGTACTAATATTACGACAAAAGTAACAGCACTGAAGATAGAAAGAAACTAAACCAGAGACTTCAAGACTTCACAATGCTAAACTGGGACACAGCAACCTAAGAAATAACTTGAAATTGTTCCCAGTATGATTTAGGACTCTATTATGACAGCACATCATACACAAGTTCTTCTGTGAATAAGAACCAAAGGCATAATTCAGAATTTTTAAAACTTCCAATTTGGTCCTATCTGGGAAGCTTCATTCACACCGGCAATGTCAACCCATATTCCACCTGGGGATAAATCCCTAGTCAAAAGGATTACTCCCTAGAGTAAGGTCAGCACGACTAAGTCCTGGATTTCTCACTCATACTAAGAACAAGCCAATAAACAGATCAGTCTTGCAACCTAGTTGTGAGTCATTCTCCTACATGAATGTGTCTTCGTGGCCTGCATACAAACAATCTGTGAAAGTCAAGGCTGGTCCCAAAAATCCCTGGGTCATCTGATGTCAGGCTGCGGAATCTGGCATCAGATGCTTAATATTTTGGTTCCAGCCAGCTAAAACTCTTCCTTCCTTCCTTCTCAATGACAGCATTGCTCACAATCAGTGTGAGATTCTGAAGGACAGAACTGCATGCACAGACCTTTCACACCATGCTCCCTCCAAAAAAGATGTTTATCTCTGCTGCTGTGGAGGCATATTCATTAGCTTACAATAATGGAGAACTGAGACTTCTGTTATCAAAAAGTGAATTTTAGCTTGCCTGCTTCTTAGATGTGGATGACACAGACACTGTAATTCTTATTTTCAATATCAGAACTCGGTGCAGCAATGATGATTCCTGGGCTTCTGAGAGCACTGGAGGTTGCAGGGGGGGAAATAGCAAAGTAGCAGCAGCAGATGGGCACTGCAGGATGCGCTCAGGCACCCCTAACTGCTCCTTACGGCATCTGTCAGGAGTATGGCAGGTTTCTTATGAAGCTTATTTTACCAGATGCAGCACAACGTGGTACGAAAGGTGAGACACAATGTCATTTGATGCCTGCATGGGCCCATGCAGGACTTGACATATCCCATTGCATTCACAGTCATAACAGGTATTGGTATGATTGCAAGGCATTGAGAATCAGGATTCGGACAAGTTGTTGTATTAGGGACTATTCTTTCAGGAACATTTCCCCACAGTGCAACAAGAGATGAGGTGAAAGAGATGAGATGGATGAGAAAGGGAAAAACGCAGGTGTTGAAAAGCGTAACGGCTGCTGTATCTTGCATGCCTGCACCTACAGATTGCTTACAGTGACCAAGACTGTTACCTGAAGATGCCTGCAATAACGATTAGTAGGAAATAACCGGGGATTTTGTATTTAGTTGCAAACAAAAAAAAAAAAAGGTGCATTACACTGGTCTTGGTCCCAAATCTCTAAATCCAAGAAATTCCCCTGACTTCTATGAAACCATTTTAGATTTATCCCCAAAGCATGCTGAGTCAGAACCTGATTCAGAAACTGTACGCTTACGGACCGCAACACACGGATTTTGTATTATGAAACAACTCAAAGACTGGTGAAACATCCACCCCGACCTTCCTGCAATATCACACCATGCCTAAAGCAACAGGAGCAAATCTCATTATTCAGATTTCAGCTGTACTCTGGAGCCAGAAAACAAAAAAAAAAAGGTCGTGTTTACTGCTGATTTACAAAGTCAGGCTAAGCAAACGCCGATGGTAAAGACGGTCCGGGTATCTGCCCCAGCGGCCACCCCCGCTGCCTCGAAGCCCCCCGCCGTGCCCGCGGCTGGCCCCGCGGGGCCGCCCAGGACCCGCTCCCGCACCCCGGCAGCCCCTGCCCGCCTGCCACGGCGCGGCCGGAGCCGGGGGGGGCCGACGGGGGATGCAGCAGGACGGCAA
The DNA here is from genome assembly GCA_030449065.1 of Oceanodroma leucorhoa. Lineage (NCBI taxonomy): Eukaryota > Metazoa > Chordata > Aves > Procellariiformes > Oceanodroma > Oceanodroma leucorhoa. Next base: position 1,527,665 of record JASVER010000052.1, read on the forward strand.
CCCCCGGCCCTGCGCACGCGTGCACCCTGCAGCCCACGCACTCACGCAAACCCGTGGACACCCGTGCAGAGCCCCCCACACCCGTGCACATTCACGCACCACGCTCACTCCTGAACGTTCATGCAAACCTGTGAACCACTGTCGCACCACGCACACCCGTGTATCACGGACACCCCTGCATACTCACGCACCCCCGTGCACACTCACACGTCACGCACACCCGTGCACAACATCAGTGCAAACCCACTCACCTCGCACACCCGTGCACGCGAATGAAAACCCTGCACACTCACGCACAACACACACCTGCCCGCGCTCATGCGTGCATGCCCACGCACACTCGTGCACTACGCACACCCGTGCATGCCCACGCACACGGGCGCGCGACGCACAGCCGGACATAGCCCAGCACCACGCAGCCGACTGCACCAGGCAGTCGAGCGCAGCGCCGAGCACCCCAGCGCGCAGCCGGGCACCACGCGTGCACCCCACGCACACCCTTGCCGCACGGGGCCGGTACCTGGGTCGCTTTGTGAAACTGCTTCTTGAGCCCGGCCACCGACATGGCGAGGGCGGCGCGCTGCAGCCGAGCGGAGCCGAGGGGAGCCGAGGGGCGATGCGGTGGTCCCGCCGCCGCGCAGCCGGAGCACGCCGCCTGCCCGCCCGCCCGCTCGCGCTGCCCGCACCCGCGCGCCCAGCGGAGGCTGTCAGACGGCGGCGGCGGTGCGGAGGCGCCGTGACGTCAGGTCGGGACGCACCGCCTTCCACCGGGCGCGCGGGGCCGCCCCTCGCCACCGCCACCGCCCCTCAGGTGTCGGCCGCCCCGGCGGTCACCCGCAGCCGGGCGGGGGGGCGGTGCTGGCGCTCTCCGGGCCGCCGCAGCGCCGCCCCTGCGCGGCCGCCGGCCCGGTGGCCCCCCGTCCTGCGCCCCCGCCTGCCCTTCAGTCCGCGGGCGGCGCCGCCACACGCGCGTCCTAACTAACGGTCGGCCCTAACGGTCGGAGCCAACGGTCGGTTCCCGCCCACCCTGGCGTCTCTCCAGCACCAGGGTGCGCGATCGTCCTGTACGGGCCCCCCGGGGTGGCCATTCCCGCTCCCCCGCCCCGGTCTGGGCCGCAGGCGTGGGGTTCCCCGGCCCTCCCCTCCTTGCGCGGACCTCGGCCTCGCCACAGCAGCATCCCCGGCAGGGAGGGGTGCGCCTATCCCCACAGGACATCATCCGCGGGAATGAGCCTGAAGGGAACAAACTGGCGGAGCAGTAATGAGGAAAAGAGAGGAAAGCAGTAGCACAGGGGAGATCAACGTGGTCCAGATGATACCTGAAGAAACATTGGTAGCCGTATCAGCTTCTTCGGGCCTGATGTGCCTCGGGCCACAGATGGTAGTCGAACCGTGGCTGATTGGGATCCCTCAGCAAGTGTTCTTTTCTTCTCCCATCACAATGTCAGTGATGCAAATCTAAAGCCTGCCCATTCTAACCTGCCGGTGTGGCTGTTGGCTTGAAGGTAAAAGCCTAGAACCCAGAAAAAAGTCAGGTACTTTAGCAGGTCAGTGTTATAAATGCTAGCAGAATAGTAATTAACAATTATTAGGCTACGCCAGCAAAACCCTAAACAACATGAGCAATGTGATCCAAACTTGATGATCCTTCTCTGCAGACTGCACCGGTTGCTGCATACGTGTGCTGCAAATCAGCACAACCGAGATGCATGCTGGCACAAAGCTCTTATCAGCTGGTTGAAAGCAGCCATGCTATGTTGGCTCAGCACAAACTAGTTAGACAGGATGTCAGCATTTTCAGAAGTACCTAAAGCTGTTTCTAAATGCCGTGTGGACTCGCCGTGGTGCACCGCACTGGCTCGGTGCACCTAGCCAAGCTGCGCTGCCGCACTCTTCAGGCCCACATATTGTCTCAGCTCTATGAGGTATGGGGGAAGCAACTGCACCACATACCTGGGCATCCAGAGGCAGAGCAATGCCTCTGGATCACTGAGTTTTACTGACTTAATGCAGTTATTGGAAGCAACTTGCAATGAGGGAAAGGATCTTGAACGCAAGTCACATCAGCGCTTTTGGAAATACTACAAAAGGTGTTCATCGTGAAGAATGGCAAACCAAGAATATCCCTCTGCTCACTGTAGAGTGGGAGATTATAACAGCCTAGTCCTGCACACAGTAGGAGGCACAGCTTTCTGGCCTAGTCCCAGCGCATAGAAACGCTTCCATCCACTTTAGTATTAATGTTATTTTGAAGGATGAAAAATGAGACCTGGAGATTCCAGGCAAGGAGTGGGAGTTTCTTGTGCTAGCCATTGTGCTTTTGCCAGAAAACTCCCATTGTACCTAGTACTTGGGAAAGGGCTCTATAGTCTGCAAACACAGTGAGAGGTAGAAAGTAGACCTATGAAAATTATAGATGTCATAATTTATTTATATAAAATGAAGAATATATTTCTATGTTACTAAGTAACTGGAATTGAATGGTTACATTTCAGGATCTGGCATTTGCTGGCTATTTCAAAAGAGTACATTCCTGTCTGCTACAAATTTTATGTGAAAATACTATGAATAAAAGAATAAATAAGAGGCAATGTGGGCATAGAAAAGTCCACCAAATTCAGGTTTTGGCTGATAGGTTGGCAATACAAGGCCTCATTTTCGAGGGTCTTATGCCCCTGCAGCTCCCACTGTGTGTTGATTGAAATTACTAGTATGCTGCCTGGCTATAAATGAGCCCAAATACTAGTTGAATGCCCTGACTCCCCTTACGTTACTGGCTGTGCTTGTATTCTCACAGCTTACTCTAACACTTTTACTTGTGCTGACACTTCTTTTTCTTTTTTTCTAGAACATCTATATTCCTGGGGGCGGAAAGTATTATCTTTATTAAAAAGATTAATGTGTGTCAGTATCAATGGACTTAAACTACTTCAAGTAAATTAAATGGTGACACTTGTTGGCCAAAAAGAACTTAATTTAGTGTTTGTTCTTCAGTGTATCATGTCATTTGTGACTTCTTTTCCTGGAGCAATCTACGTGAATAATGCTTTGAAATCAGCTTCAGTGAGATTACTTTTGTTTTCAATAAACTGTAATAAACAATAACAAATTATGTTTGCCTATAATGCATCATATCTCATTTTAAAATATTTATATGTATATTTGACATCTACATGTATATGTGTGTATCTATGTATATTCCAACTCCAAATCCCGTTTTAACATGAATAAATGTAATAGGCTAAGCACTTCTTTTTATTCCATATGGCAAAATAAAATAACAAAATAAATTAAGAAAATGCCATTGTTGCATATCCGAGAAATAACCAAATGCAGTAAGTACTTTCGTAGGTGCAACCCTAATCCTGTCTTTTGTGCACACTGTTATGACTTTAGGTTATTAATCACTATTGTTCTTACATAACACCTAGTCGATGCTGCAAATTTAGAACTGCATGCTACTTCTAGCAATTTCTAGCATTATCTGATGATTTTAAGAGAAACATCTTTGCTAACTTAAACCTGTCATGCAAGTACAATGGGGAGTAATACATAGGAAATAGCCCATCTGTCACAGAAAGAATTGTATTTTTGATTACCAAAGAGCTGTAGTGTGACCTTGTAAATACTGATAATGTGGCAAAGATCATACAAGAAATGTCTTTATTAACCTACATGATAATATCATTCCAAAGAATTTAGAAGAACAAGATTTATCTCTATTCTGCCAGTAGCCCAGTCATGAACTCTTCAGTTTTTTAAAGAAGGCAAAGAAGAAAACAGGAAAAAAAAAAAGAAAAAAA
>JASVER010000052.1:1537927-1729885 GCA_030449065.1 Oceanodroma leucorhoa
AGTATAAGTATGGGGAGGCCTGGCAGATTGACTATATCACACTGCCACAGACCCGCCAAGGCAAGCGCCATGTGCTCACCATGGTGGAAGTAACCACCGGGTGGCTGGAAACATACCCTGTGCCCCATGCCACYGCCCGGAACACCATCCTGGGCCTTGAAAAACAAGTCCTATGGCGACATGGCACCCCAGAGAGAATTGAGTCAGATAATGGGACCCACTTCCGAAACACCGTCATAGACACCTGGGCCAGAGAGCAYGGCATTGAGTGGGTATATCACATCCCCTACCATGCACCAGCCTCGGGGAAAATCGAGCGATATAATGGACTGCTAAARACCACACTGARAGCAYTGGGTGGTGGGACATTCAAACACTGGGACACACATCTAGCAAAGGCCACCTGGTTAGTCAACACCAGGGGATCTGCCACTCGAGCTGGCCCTGCCCARTCAAAACCCTCACGTACTGTAGAGGGGGATAAAGTCCCTGTAGTGCACGTAAGGAATATGCTGGGGAAGACAGTCTGGGTTACTCCTGCCTCRGGCAAAGGCAAACCCATTCGTGGGATTGCTTTTGCTCAAGGACCTGGGTGCATTTGGTGGGTAATGCGAAAGGATGGGGAAGTCCGATGTGTACCTCAAGGGGATTTGGTTTTGGGTGAAAACAGCCACTGAACCGAGGTGTATAATGCTAATTGCTATATAATGCTGTATGTCACATCAATGGTATTGCAGTAAGAATCATCCAGGTTRAAGAAGAATGAACTCTGATGAAACCCAGCAAAGCGCCATGATGATAGAAGCGGACGAGCGCAGCGATACKGGAACCGGAACTGGCTTCAGGATGCAACGATCTAGCACCACACACCATCTTTCCTGCCCTGAGAGACTGGTCTGACAGATGGAGCCCAAAGTCATGGACTAAATGAACTCAATGGACATTTTAGAGGGATGGCCCATGGACTAAGGGAATGATATATGTATGTGTGTGTATATATATATATATCAAAAGACAGGAAAAGTGGTGATGATTAATTGGGATGTATCAGAAAATGTGAAACCTAGGCATGACGTAGATGGTATAGAATAAGGAGTGGATATTGTCCTGGTTCCGGCTGGGACAGAGTTAACTCTCTTTCCTGTAGCTGGAGGGGGTGCTGTGTTTTGGGTTTGGCGGTGAAAGGAATGTTGATGGCCYATTGATGCTTTGGTTGTTGCCAGGTGCACCGACAGCCTCCCCCGCCCTTCAAGGTGCAGGGGGACCTGGGGGGGAGCATAGCCGGGGTGGTTGACCYAGCTGGCCAATGGGGTATTCTATACCATGTGACATCATGCCCAGCTTAAAAACCGAGGGTGGTCGCGCAGTGGGGGCGCACGGTTCGCGGGGTTTCTGGTGCGGAACACGTGGGGTGAGCAGTTGCATTGTGTATCGCCTGTTTTGTATATTCTGTTATTGTTGTTATCGTTGTTATTATCACTGTTCTCCTTTGTTCTATTTCCATTATTAAACTGTTTTTATCTCAGCCCGCGGGTTTTCCTCCGTGTGCCCTCCCGATTCTCTCCCCCATCCTACCGGAGTGGGGGGGTGAGCGAGCGGCTGCGTGGTGTTTGGTTGCTGGCTGGGGCTAAACCACGACACTCAAGATGCCTGATTTTCAAGTAAGCATTGTTAGAGTTATTGTGACAGAACATTTCTGAAAACCGTGCCTGGGCTTTCTCTAGCAGAACGCACAAAATTTCACAATCTTTTTGAAAATGTAGGTCATCTAAACTGTGTTACTCAGCAAAATATAGTGTAAAAATATTTTATAGCTATCTAGATAGTAAATAAATTCCTTATAAATGTCATTGTAGCAATTTGCAGCTCACTACAGTGTTAAGCCTAATGGCAGAACAAGATTGCCATTAGTTTTTTGCAACATTTGAATATTGGCTGTAATCAATATTTAACACAGTCTAAGCCTTGTTCCCATTCCCTTTGCACCCTGATTTCAGTCTTATGTTTCTGTTACTTCATTTGGGCACAAACTAAACATGCCCAGTTTTTCTCAAAATCCTCATTTCATTCTTTTACAGTGATGTTTCGCTCCTATTGTCTGGCCATTTTTAGATTAATTCTCAAGTTCTCCCTCATATTTTCCTCCAAGGAACTTAAATCCATTTTACAGACAGAGAGTAAAGGAGCAACACATCTAGATCATTTGTAGGGATTTGGGGGCTTGTCTACTTTCCATTGTCAGGAGATGAAGAGGCATAGCAGAGCTCCAGACAACTTCAGCCTCTACAGATATGGCATCTGCTAGGGTTTTTGCAACAGAGATGGAGGTAGAAATCTAGGAACCTTCCAGCAGTGGCATGAGACAGAATAGCCTCCATGCTGTTGTAACTCCCTTAGTAAGTAAGTAAGGTGACTTAAAGATGCAACTCTCTTGCACAAAACGGAACTCCAAAGCCAGTAAGAATTGAATCTGCAGCAGCATTTACTAACTCATACCAGAGAACTTTAATCAAAAGGAAGAACGGCACCATTGTCTCCTGAGTTTCCTTTGTAAATCTCAAATCCAAATTCTGAGCAAGTTAAATATCTCTTTTAGAAACTACATGTTGCTACTATGCAGGGTGGTTTATATTCTGAAAGTAATTTTGTGAAATAAGTGGAAAAATTCATTTCAGTAGATGCCAAAGAATTTGATCCATATGGGTTTTTGCTACAAGCTCCTTTTTAGAAGGTTTTTTTTTTCAACAACACAAAGGGATGTAAGGCATAATAAAATCCTTTGATAAGTTGCCTACCAAAATGAAATAAAATGTTAAAAATACAATAAAAACATTAGGAAAAAGTACTTGAGCCAGAGAATTCAAAAAACTAATTCCAGGAGCATATGGTGTGGCTGCATATTCTAGGTCCTTGCCGAATGTGCAGCGCAAGCAAATCACTCTGTTCAGCACTTAGGTAATAAAAGCACATTGAAAAACCAAAGGCCAGTATAATCAAACAAAAAAGAAACCATCAGACATTATGAATACAAGTTTTTCAAAATAAGTAACACAGAAATACCAAAATGTACTTACAATGTTCACTCACATTTCACTGGGGAAGAATTTGGATATTTATAAAGTTACTTATGGTGCTCTGTCAATGATTTTACGTGAAATCTTCATTGATATTATCCTCACAATTCTTGTGTAAGACAGAAAAATACAAACCAACCATACAAATGGGGATTCAAGGCTCCAGGGAAGGTTTAGTCAATCACCAACAATTGCTCAGTAACTGTGTAACTCAGTCAGAAATTCAGCCAGAAACTAAAACTTATGCATCAGAGTCCTCATTTGAAATCTAATCTGAGGTGCTCTACTACAGGTCAGCTAGCAAAGATGGGTGAATTCAAGGAGTGTAAATCAGCAGGCACTGAATAATTGTATGAACATAAAACCAATGCTTAATTTAAAAAAGGGTGAAACATCATGGCCATGTAAGTGTGAGACATAAAGAAAACAAACAAAAAAACCCCATTATTGCATTATCTCTTAAAAAATTAATTCTTCCATTGATTAGGAAATATCTTGGCAGCTTCCGAAGTTAAGAAGGTAACAAGACATAGGCAATAAGTTCCAACCAAGGGAAGATGGAAACATCTAACAAGGAAAGAAGCAGGACAGAAAAATGTCAATAACCCCCACCTTCTTGTTTGAATTACAGGAGCCATTTCTTTTCACTTCATACAAACCAATAAAATAAAGCAGGATTAACAACATTGTTCCTATCGCTTAAGTGTTATTGTTCTTCCAAACACAGTAGCAGACAAATTAAATAGCTGAGTTTTCATGTTTGTTTCAAGCATAACATAGATTATCCAGGTTCAGTCCCAATAGATTTACCCTTCCAAATCATCTATCTCCAGTCTCATGGATTTCCAACTTCAGTTTTATTTCTCGATAGATGATTGACAGATGAGGTTTCATATAAAATTCAAGAGTTCTCTATAAGACTACACAAAGCTTAATTGGACACAGTACCAATACTCTGATAGTATACTTCCTCAACATGTGTTTATTAAAGTACTGCAGGATTTTTGTCACCATGCTGAACAGAAAACAAGGTGTGTTCTTTCCATAGTACCTTGCTAACAAGGAGTTTTTGTTTGTCTTAGCTGATGAGAGCCTTTTCTGACAGCACGTTTTTGATAAGATTATTGCTGAGCACTGTCCTGCCTGTTCCCAAAGAAACTTATGTAGTTCTCTTCCATGTTGAATGAGGTCAGTTCTTAATCCTGCTGTTCTGTATGTATGTCTTGCCTTGTCTGTTTTAATTCCATATTTGAAAAATGCAGGACAATGCAGTCATGAATCTTGTCATTGTGGTTTACCACCAGCAGTAAGCTAGTAAGTTTGTGTGAATTGCTCCACTGGTTATGAAGAGATAGCATGGATTGGTTCTTTTCAAGCTTCAAGTCTCCTTTAATTTCAGCTTTGCCAGTAGTTAAATAGATCCCTCATTCACTGCATGCTGGCTAGTCTGGATGATAAATAGTTCTTTAAGATACACAAATAAAATTAATTTTCAGCCACCTTCATTTTTTGACTAGCAGTTTTTATTTATGTTTTGCTGCAGCAGCAGCCATTTCATCATAACAACTAAGGAATATTGGAAAAATGCCTGCAGACAAGACACAGGCCTTTGGCCAGTAGATCTAGTACCAGTTTTTAGCTAGGGTGGCTAGCGGCACAGAATAACCTAGCTCAATTTTAGAGAGGCCGGAGCATCTTACACAGCTGTTCTGCTTATATACTTCTTGTGCTGTCTAGAGGTTGGTGTCATGGTTTAACCTCAGCCAGCAATTAAGCCCCACACAGCCGCTCGCTCACTCCCCCTTGGTTAGATGGGGGAGGGAATCAGAAGGGTAGAAGTGAGAAAAGTCGTAGGTTGAGGTAAAGACAGTTTAATAGGTAAAACAAAAGCCGCGCACGCAAGCAAGCAAAGCAAAACAAGGAATTTATTCACCACTTCCCATGGGCAGGCAGGTGTTCAGCCATCTCCAGGAAAGCAGGGCTCCATCACGCGTAACGGTTACTTGGGAAGACAAACGCCATCACTCTGAACATCCCCCCTTCCTTCTTCTTCCCCCAGCTTTATATGCTGAGCATGACGTCGTATAGTATGGGATATCCCTTTGGTCAGTTGGGGTCAGCTGTCCCAGCTGTGTCCCCTCCCAGCTTCTTGTGCACCCCCAGGCTTCTCACTGGTGGGGTGGGTTGAGAAGCAGAAAAGGCCTTGACTCTGTGTAAGCACTGCTCAGCAGTAACTAAAGCATCCCTGTATTATCATCAACCCTCTTTTCAGCACAAATCCAAAACATAGCCCCATACTAGCTTCTATGAAGAAAATTAACTCTACCCCAGGCAAAACCAGCACACTTAGTAGTCCAGAAACCTGAGAGTGGGTTTTGGATACCTTCAGGTTGTTTCTTGTGCAGACAAGAGGCATGCACACACATGCATGTGTCTGTGTCTGTGCAGTAGAATAAGAAACCTGCCTTAGGTGTGCAGCTAGCTTAGATTTTTGAATCGCAAAATTAATCAGCAGAAGAGTTGGGCTTAATTGCTCATATTCTGTAACTTGCCTATTTGCAACAGACTGTCAGCTACTAAGCTGCACAGATGTTAGCACAGCCACACCCCAACACCCAGGAGGCAGAGCACAGCAAAAAGGTAAGCATCGTTTGTTCTTGACGAAATTAATGAGTGCTCCTTGTGATCTCTATGTTGGCGAGCAGTCCCTCGCAGTACTGTATTGGCAAGACTATGATAAATAAAGCACTGCAACAAACATATAGTCTTAGTTCAGATAACAATGTAGTGTATGCATAGTGATATATTTCATCTGTTTGGTTCATTACAGCTTACATTACATATAGATAAATAAAGATCTGTTCAGAGAGATTGTGTAGAGTGAGAAATTATAATTGCTTGGACGGACTAATATATATACATACATGTTGCAAAATTCTTACTCAGTTTCTCATTTCTGTGCTATAATTCCAGTTGTACCTAAGTGGTCGTTCTATATTTGCTTTTACTTTCAGTCCATTGGAGGTGTTTTTAAGTATTTTAACCTTTAGAAGGTTTTAGCCTATTTTCTTTGTCTCACTGTGATGCACGTGCATCTACAAACTAATGTAGACCTTCTAAAGAAACTTCTGTTTCTTGAGACTACAAGCTCTGAGAATCAGTGACTGGACAGTTTTTCCAGACTTCTGCCCACCTTTCAAATTTCCTTTCTTTGGTGGAAGCATAAGTTGGTTAATAGAGGACAAAACATTCCAGATAGGTGGGCTGGGAGAGAATTACAGAAATACTAGATGGAACTGGGGAACCTCCAATGTACTCTTTTTTAGGGACATTATTAAGGTGAAAATATCTCAGAGATTCAAATTACCAGTGCAGTCAGCATGAGACAACCAAAGTTTCATAGCAAATTATATTAGAATATGAGCTTTAAAGAGCAAACAGCTCTTCCACCTCTGCAGCAATAGCTGAAGCAGTGAATTCTGGTTCAGCGATGTGCCATTAGCTCTTAACTTCTGCCAGAACAAAATGAAGAATTTCTTGCCCACATATCTATGTTTCACAGTACTACTGCAAATCTGTGTGAGGTTTTGGGCACAGACTGGTCCTTCTGTACTGTTGAATGTCCAGTAATAGCTTTGATCAGACAGCTTTAAAATCATATTGTGTCCAACTGTTCATATTTTTGTCCACAGGTTCAGAAGCTATCCCATCTGTGCCTATTTGATGTACTGAGAAGAATTATCTGCCACCCTTGACACAGATTAGTAACGAAGTTCACAGATGTTATGACCTATTCCCAGCGGTCCTTAATGCAAGCATGATGTTAAGACATTAATGCAAGCATATGGCTCCACAAGCTTGAAAATTAACATTAGTTTGGTCTAATTGCAGAAAGAGTGTTTCTGAGACTTTTGTCTGGATCAAATAGGCCAGACAAGGGACAACAGAAGCAATGAAAGAGCGACTGGTGTACTCAAAGGCTTAATCTGAAATAAGGTGATCCCAGAACATCTTGATTTTGACATGCTTTGGATATTTAGTAGTGTGAGTGAAACACCCAGATCCCTCTCCCTCCTTTCCGAGCTTTTTTTTTTTCCTTATTTTTTTTTTTCCTTTCCACTAGTTAGGTAAGGATTACCAGCTCCAGTAAAAACCTTGCAGTGACTATCACCTAGGAGTGCTATGTACTATACCACGTAACAGATCCCAACGAGGTACTGAGCCAGGGACCTCAATCATAAACACATGTGCCTTGAGTTCTCTAGCCTTGATGTTCAAGCTGAGAAGAAAGAGGCCTTTGCTATGCAGCATACGTCATGCCCCCATCAAGTGGAATGTTCCTACACTCACTTGGTTTGGTGCTGTGTTAATATGAGCCTAGGATGCCCCAAGCTCTCAGTCCTGTGTTACCCTCCCCTTAGTGAGCACGCCTCACAGATCACTGGGTAAGAGAAGCTGAAACAGGGAGAGCATCCAAACCAGAGCTTGGCATCACCCACACAGCTTTCACTTTATACATTCCTTTCTGTTAATTAAGTAACCAGTACACTTCTCTCAGCTATCAAGATGATTAATGTTCCGTCTTTTCCCTGCACAAGCAGGGCTTTCAGAATTCCACTATAGGGTTTTTTTGACCCATTTGTATGATAGGACCCGAGTTATAACAGAGTTTGTACAGAAAGTGAAGAACTGACCACCAGTGCATCTCCAGTTGCTACAGTGAAGTCATTCTATGAATAAAATTGGCTTATATAATTGATTAGGAATCACAGTCTGGACTAACCTCAAGGTTTAAACAAGAGAGAAAAAGAAAAAGGAATAAATTTTGCTGCTTCTATAAAAACAAACCAGTCCCCCACCTCCACTGACTACAAAAAAACAAGAAACAGTTCTGGTCTTATGCTGTGGAAACAAAGATTACTTCTTTCTTCCCTACAGCCTCTGCTCTTTTGCTACAGGGTTTCTCAGGCCTTCTCTCCAAAAAGGCAACAGGGTAACTCACAAAAATGTTGTGGGATTATCAAGTTGTATTTTCTCATAACCTTTTCTACACCTGCATGAAGGAATCAGTGCAACCTGAGCAGGCAGGGTGGAACAAGCAGAGTTCCTGTGTGCCTCTTCTAGCTTGCACTGCATTGTAGAGGAGGCAGAGCCTCATAAAAGCAGACAGCAGACTCCTGCCAAAGCACAATGTTTTTTTAGAAAGGCTCCAGTATTTAGACTTCATTAACTGCAGAAGTGCAATAATGTAGATAGCAGTGCAAGTGTTCATACTCTGTAAAAATAAATGTAAATGTCCCACAAGAAATGTGAACAGAAAGTCAATGAGAAAAGAGTGGATCTTGAGCACTGTGCAAACTTCTCAACCCATTCTTTGCTGAGCAGCCTGAAGAGGTCATGACTATGGCCTAGACTATGTTTTACAATAGAACATCATCTTTGGGATTCTGTGATACATGGTCTCTTTGAAGCACTGGCTCGCTCATTACATTCCTTCCTGTCTGGATTATAGCCAAAAATTACAGTTTTTTGTTTCCTGTCCCACCTCCAGCATATACACCCACAACAAACATCCTTATTCCAGAACACAATACTGATGCTTTTGAGTAGAATACAGATATTAGCTAGTTCTCATGAAACTGCTTATGCCAGAGGTTTAATATCCAACTATAGCAGGGATTCACAATCACTTCCACCTGTAATTTCAGAACCATGCATTTTTTTCCACACGCTATAACCACTTTTCTCTATTCTTGTATAGTCATCTGTGTGATATTTGAACCACAACTCCTTGCACAAAAGAAATGTTAGGCAAAAAAAGTGTCTTTTACTATTCAGTGGTGGATTACACAATCCAAAGACAAAGTATTTAGCAAACTCATAAGCATTTTCCCAGTTTTCGCAATGGGCTAGCCTTCCTCTATTTTGTGTTCAAATGTGATGTCACAAGGCTAAACCCACACTGTGTTGTAACAAAAACTCTGATTTGCGTGAAGGTGCTGCAGTATTTGAGGCTGTGGAAATCCATAAGGTAGAAAGAAATGGACATCCTCAATTCATGTAAGCATATTTTATTGAAAACAAGGAAAAAAAAAAAGAAATTGTAAACATTCAGCAATAGTACTCTTCCCACCTGGCTTTAGGTATATACAGCAGAGGCATAGAATCATAGAATCATAGAAGGGTTTGGGTTGGAAGGGACCTCAAAGACCATCTAATCCAACCCCCCTGCCATGGCCAGGCATACCTACCACTAGATCAGGTTGCTCAAAGCCTCATCCAACCTGGTCTTGAACACTTCCAGGGAGGGGGGACCCACAACTTCTCTGGGCAACCTGTTCCACTGTCTCACCACCCTCACAGTGAAGAATTTCTTTATAATATCTAATCTAAATCTACCCTCTTTCGGTTTAAAATTGTTACCCCTCATCCTATCACTACATTCCCTGATAAAGAGTCCCTCCCCATCTTTTCTGTGGGCCCCCTTTAAGTACTGGAAGGCTGCTATAAGGTCTCCCCAGAGCCTTCTCTTCTCTAGGCTAAACAACCCCAGCTCTCTCAGCCTGTCCTCAGAGGGGAGGTGCTCCAGCCCCCTGATCATCTTTGTGGCCCTCCTCTGGACCAGCTCGAGCAGGTCCATGTCTTTCCTATACTGAGTACTCCAGAGCTGGACGCAGTACTTCTGGTGGGATCTCATGAGAGTGGAGTAGAGGAGGAGAATCACCTCCCTTGACCTGCTGGCCATGCTTCTTTTGATGCAGCCCAGGATACGGTTGGCTTTCTGGGCTGCGAGCGCACCTTGCCAGCCCTTATTCAGTTTTGCATCCACCAATACCCCCAAGTCCTTCTCTGCGGGTCTGCTCTCAATCCTCTCATCACACAGCCTGTATCCATGTTTGGGATTGCCCCAACCCAGCTGCTGGACTTTAAGCTTGGTCTTGTTGAACTTCTTGAGGTTCACACAGGCCCACCTTTCTAGCCTGTCAGGGTCCTTCTGGATGGCATCCCTTCCCTCTACAGGATCAACCACACCACTCAGCTTGGTGTCATCCACAAACTTGCTGAGGGTACATCTAAGCTATCTCTGTAGACTCTCTTTAATTAAGAAAGAGAGATATTTACTGCTAGAGCAGAAGTTATCTGATTTATCTGTCTGTTTTCAGATGACATGAATTGCCTTCCAGATATGCCTATTTTCTCAATGGACACTATAAGAAGACAACCAGCTTAGATGTAGACTTTTTACAAAGCAGATGCCTAAAATCAGGTGGCAATAATATTGCTGGAGACAGAGCACAAGAGAAGACAGCATGGGTGGAGGGGGGCGAGTTCATTTGTTTATTGTATTAAAAGTACAAAAGATATGAAGACGACAGATTCTCACAATGGTATAGGTGAAAACAGAGATGTTTCCACTTACTGCTAACTGGAGGTTATGTGGTTAAACTGGTCGCTGAGACTCACATATCAGACAATGTTAGGCTCTCAAGATAGAGAATTCAGACAGGGCTTCACAACTTACCTGGTAAGCCCACAGGTTGCAATTCCTTCCCTAGAAAAACTCTGCAAACTACTATGAAGAGATTATTTAATTCATTACAAAAATAACCCTAAAACTTCATAATGACGGAGAGGGAAAGGAGAGACTGAAGAGCTAATTAGAGAAAAAATTAGAGACAGAAGCATTTTAATTTGTGTTGCCTATTTTATAATATTTGGGGAATCCTTATAGTTCCTCTGAAAGTTCCTCCTCCTTTTTCATTAATATTTTTTTTAGTTTGCAGCTATTTCAGATACTCTTCAGTCTAATTTACCATTTGAAGACTGCAGCTACTTGTTGAAAAACTCATTTGGTTTTTTTTTCTTTAAACTTATAAGTGATCTAGATTTCCTGTCCAATAGCAAGTTTAAAAAGGCAAGTCTTGAACTGCAGGCTGCTTACATCATATCTGGAAGAAAAGTTCTTGAGTTAAGAAATCAATAACTTAAAAATGTATGATACCTTCGGAAGGAAAAATCTCCTTCTAATCACGCCTTTTGCGGATGGCTTGAAAAAACATCATTTGTGGGTTTGTACTCAATGCAACATATCTCTGTGCTCTTAGCCAGTGATGCCACATTCACTAATGATCAGTAAATTTGTCTTCTACATATAGGACCAATTTACACTGAGGTTCTTCTACACTGCCAAAACAATACCTCAAAATCAATAAGAACTACGCTGTTATAAATATTCCACATTTTAGAATAATATTTTTGCTGGAAAGTGTTTCACTTCCTAAAGGAAATACTAGGTGGGAATGAGGAAGAAATATTTCAGGCTGATGATGCTTTGGGAGAGCAGGTGAATTAGTAAAAGGAAAAAGAGATTTGGTTAACATGTTAGGAAATGGATGGTGTCTCCTCTCCCAGTTGAACAAATGTAGGTATGGTTTGCTAAAGTCCCAGGGAGACTTCCATAAGAGATAAACACTGTGTATGTAAACAGCAAAAGTGAGAGCTGTATTTAATTGAGTACCCATGTTATTTTGTTGAAATGTACACAGAGCACATTTTATAGGTAGGTTGTTAGAGCAAAGGGTATGGTTGGGAAAATCAGGCAGGTTTTTGGTACGTTTAGAAGCCTCAATGACTTTGTGCAGAAGACTCCTTTTCCCAGGTATGCCAGTCTGGATATCTAATAAAAGGGAGTACCTTTCTCTGCATACTTGAGGGACATTCCAAAAGATGGTTTTAAACTTTCAGGGGTGCAGTCCTTGCTCAGCACATTAAGTAAAACACAGTACCAACATTCTGCCCTGGACTCTGCTTCTATTACTTCTTGGTCTATGCTTCTTAAATTAAATGTCCATATTAAAAGGAAAACCCATTTTAATAATCCCTATTTTTCTGCACACTTTCCTTTGCAAACTGAATTTTAAGCCTAGTGAGAAAATCAGGCCTGCTGTAAAGGAATTGGAAGCAGTGAAGAATCAGTGTCTTCCCCCAAGATTACATTTAGGTTCTTGAAGTTAAATTAAAAAAAAAAAAAAAAAAAAGGCAGATTCTGCGATGAACTAATCCAAGCATTTAAAAATACTTTCATTTTTCTTCTGAAGAACAGTGACTTACCTTAGGCCTGCTCTGAAGAGAAATACTTTAGATGTTCCTTTCCATCTGTTGTTTGGTCTTTCAGAGCCCATTAGGGTCTCTAGAACTGCTCAGAGCGGTACTGCCCTTCACTTGCCTCTGCCATAATGCTTTAAAATTGGAAATTGACCTTGGATCATGGGTCATGTAGCATGGTTTTGTCATCAGACCATTCTTACTAATGTAATTTTAAATACTCTGTCAACATTAGTGCATACAAGACAAAATAGGCCAGCTGCTCCCAGATGTTGATGGCATGCCAAGAGTCCAAGCTGATAGTGAGAAATGAACAATTGAAGGAAGCACTTACTACTTTCCCATTCAACATCCAAGACTTCAGGCAGTGCCAAACTATAAATATCTTCAGCTCAAGCTGCTTAAGGTCAGTGAATTAGCATTAACAGTGAACAATCATTAGTGCATTAAACTCTCACATCATCACAATTAATGGACCTGCTTAGAAAGCAAAAATATAGAATAACTGCCACCGAGGAATTAAATCCTTCAACTGTATGTTGTGATTCTGTGCTCAAAGAATGATAGGCTAAAATTTTTCCAGCTTTGCTCTTACAGCTCTTAACATGGTCTTCTTTTAGATCACTTCCAAAATCTCAGCATCGTCCTTTCTGGAGTTATTCACAGCATGTAGGAAAGGGCCAAGCACAATTGTTATTCTAAGGAGTACTTACAAAAAGTCCCAAACCCAAATCCAAATATTCCCAATTCCTATTCAGTGTGATCTCTCCATTACGTGGCTTTTAACATTACTTTTATTATGTGTTTAGATAATTCCAGTTATGCCACTATAAAAAGGCTAAAGAACAGTAGTATATCAGATAAGGTACCCAACTTGTATTAATCATCCAAAGAGCAGTATTTCACATAAATTTTCATTGACAAACTCACAGCCATGAAAGCTGTCTTTCCTTGTATATTTTTTCCTGACCTTCATTCACTAAACAAGCTATTTTCTTACTGTTTTTTCTTTTTGTTCTTTCATAATCATTCTTTCCCTGCATATTTTATCTTTTGGGTGCCATGTTACACTTTTGCCTTGATTCCTCTTGGCAGCTCTTGACAGCTTTTTTGCTCTCCAATTCACGTTAGATTTGACTGCATCTGTATGCCATCTTTGCCCTTTGATCTTTCAATTTCTTGCCCTTCAGTCACAAGGATGTGGTAGCAAGTTACCTGCATCTGGTGGGAGGATACCGTTCTTTCTCAAGGTGGAGAGAAAGAAAACTAGAGAAATTTCAAGTCTTCAAACTTGCGTAGAAATAATGGCCTGTGCTTATGGGTTCCAGAGATAAAGCTGGGGGATTAGTGGCTCCAAATACATTATCATCTTAAAGAAGTTGATTACTGTTGTGTCTGGTCTCATTCAACCCACAAGTAAGATTTTCATGTATATGCTTCTATTAGATAATGATTAGCAATATATTTTTTTTATTTGAAATATAAAAGCCAATATATGGAGAGGCTTCAGATGGAAATTTACACATTGCCTTACTTAGTAGATGAGGGTAAAATTAGTGAGAGATTTTGATTACTGCAAAATGATTCTTCAAATACAAAAAATAGCATATTACCTGTGCAAAAGTGACAGTCATTTCCAAAGGGGAGGCAGAATTATAGGATGATTTCCAAAGCTGTCTCCTCTTTCATGAGTGCAGTGATCTTAATCTGAATGGAGTTTCCAAAGAGAAAATTGAGCACAAGAGAAGAATAATTTCCAACTTTGAATCCATTATGATCTAGTTATCAGTGGATAAGCACCTATGCTTTTCAGCTGGAAATAAAGAAAGAGAAAGATGATCTTTGGATTTGCCTTTTAAAACAAATACATGAAGCATTGTTCTCCTTCATTTCTACTCCCTGTATGTTTACAAATTTTGTAGCAGTGTCCTGTGTTTAGATTTCAAATTAAAACACCTTGTTTGTGTTAAGAGCAATTTCAACACCACTAGCTAACCTCAAGGCACGCTCCTTCCTTGTGTCATGATCTTTTCAACAGGGCTGTGACTGTTCATACAGACCCTGGCACTCTAGTACCTTCCTCCAAGAAAAAAAAGATGATGCACTGTTATTTACGTGTTTTGAGAACTGGTCTGAAGGGAAGAAAAGTTTTTCAGACACAATTTTCATTTACCATGGTAGAATAAAACCTTTTGAAACTGTGTCACGAAGTAGTTTGAACATTGCTGTAACAACAGTTTGTTTGTTTTTTTAAATGAACTGGGCACTCACTATTTTATTGCCTACAATGCCATTAGCACTTACTGAAATTGGGCTTTAGGTGCTATTTAATCCAAAGCTTACTGGAGCCAACAATTTTTCTATTGGACTTAACACCAATTTGTTCCTTTGTGAAAATTTCTGCCAGTATTTAGGACCTCACAGGGCATTTCTACCAGAAGGTAAACTTGCAGGAAGCACCTGAAAAGTTTCATGGTGTTTCCATTGCTAAACTGTTTCCATTACACTGCTGTGAGGTAACCTACCAAATCTGCAGTGTAGACATACCCACAAGGTCGGAATCAGAGTTGAAACGACGTGTACCCCAAAGGTAAAACTGAGGGCTGTGTAGCTCAGTTTTTTAACAGTGGGACTATCCTGTTTGCCTGTACTACTTTGTCCACAGAATATAAAAACTGTATAGTTTTCTACAGGTTCTGCTTTTGGGATCTTCTCCAGCCTTAGCACTCCAAGCATGCTTAAACAGGTTGAAATATATGCTTAGCACACAGCAACCAATAAGGACTACCTTGATTTCTGTGTTTCCCAAAGAGAAATCTTTATTCTATTTAAATCAAAGGGGGGTCTTACATCTGATGCCAGAAGAATCTGACCCATACCTTCATTCTTGTCGCATAGGAGAACCTGAAGCCCAGTATTACATCTGCGTCTGGACAGGGCGCCTTGTTACGCAAAGGCTGTTGCAGGTGAACACAAAGTAAGCAGATCTCTCGCAGGAAGAATGAGACATGAGGATAAAGTACCTGCCACCTCTTCCTCCTTCCCAAGCTTGTGTTTTTTCTGCCCTCCTTCCCTACCCCTCCATGCTGTGACAGGCTGGATTTCTGCATCTCTACGGCAAGCTGGGTCAGGAAACTGACACAGCTGAAAAGTAACCGAAGGAAAGAAAAAAGATTCAGTTTGCATTTACCTACATAGCCGCTAGCCCTAGACCAAAGGGAGGAGCAGGACATGCAGCCAAAGCAGGGAGTGACGGAGAGATCGTCACTTTTAATGGCAGCCAGCATTTCTATTGGTTTAGAGTAACTGTAAAACCACAACCTGAGCAATGCCTGGTCACCACTTAGGGAGGAAAGAAACCCTAATGGGGAAGATGGAGCAGTTAAAAGCCCCACTGTAGTTCAAAATCTGTGCAGATGAGTACAGACTTTGGGTCTGCAGAGATGGGTATTGGAAAAGTTTTAAACAAAAGTTCACTTTGCAAGCAGAAAAGATGACAGTAATTGGATTTGAAGTACACGATAAATTAAATGCCTTTTAGATAAGTTGTGCAATGGCAACTGAATTCTATGAAACCAGGGAGAATGGCACTCCATATAAAAGTGAAATGTAAGAAAATAGTTCTATTTTAAACAAAGTGCAAAGAGACCATGTGGCTAACCTCATTTAAAAAGAAAAAAAAACAAAACAAAACAAAACAAAAACAGCCTTATGATTTTGGAGGGTTGAATACCTACCGAGAGAGCGGACCAAGAGCAGATTCTGGGACAAGCAGTTCAGAGACGTTATTGGGGTCAGGCAGGGAGGGAGGAACACAATGAATTCCCGACAGAACAATAAGACTTTGTCAGGGACAGGAAGTCAGAGTCTGTAATGAAGCTAAAGGAGAGTTCACAGCACTCTGTAACTGAGCATCCAATACTACAAGGAACAATATCTGAGGAAGACAGGTGTTACAGTTTATCCCTGGAAGGCAGCTGAGCCCCACACAGCTGCTCGCTCACTCCCCCCCAGTGGGATGGGGGAGATAATCAGAAGGGTAAAAGTGAGAAAACTCGTGGGTTGAGATAAAGATAGTTTAATAGGGAAAGCAAAAGCTTTGTGCATGAGCAAAGCAAAACAAGGAATTCATTCACTCCTTCCCATCGGCAGGCAGGTGTTAGGTCACCCCCAGGAAAGCAGGGCTCCATCATGCATAATGGTTACTTGGGAAGACAAACACCATAACTCCAAATGTCCCCCCTTCCTCCTTCTTTCCCCAGCCTTTATTGCTGTGCATGACATCATATGGTATGCAATGGTCAGGTGGGGTCAGCTGTCCCAGCTGTGTCCCCTCTCAACATCTGTGCAACCCCAGCAAACTTACTGGGGGGACAGCATGAGAAACAGAAGGCCTTGATGCTGTGCAAGCACTGCTCAGCAATAGCTAAAATGTTGGTGTGTTACCAACACTGTTTTAGTCACAAATCTAAACCACACCACCATATGAGCAGCTATAAAGTAAAATTAACTCTATTGCAGCCAAAGCAAGAACAAAAGGCTAGATGGGTAAAAGTTACATACAATAAGAAAAGTAGAGACATATATATGGTCAATTCTTTTCTTAATATATGAGAAAAAGAACCAAGAAATAAAATTCAAATGTTCACAAACATCAGTACAGTGAAAATATGTTCACTGTACAAAGATGACATCAGCCACATGCTCAGATGAGTTCTTCTTCTGGCAATGGAATAGGGCTGGACAATTGTGGCACTTATGCCTCAGACAGTGGAGGCAAAAATAGTGTCACAGCAAAGCAGAAAGTATGGTAGAGGAGGTGAATGAGATTCAGAGTGATAAGCTTATCCTGATCTAGCAATACCATCAGAATTTAAATAAATTAATTCTGTTCTGTGCACTGTCTCATTCAGCTACCACTAATATCAAAACCATCAAAATCAACCTCATTCATGGGTTAACCAACCAGCAAGGTATCCTAGGCCGCTGCTCTTTGGTCATAAATTGTTGCCTAAATTCAAAGATCTCAGCATTTTCCCATTCCTAGAGTGAACTCAATCATTTATCCTGTGAGTTGAGTTTGATTAGGAACCAACATCTAAAGCATAGGTCTCTTCTTCAGTAAAAACTATCACTTCTTCGTGATTGCCTTCTTGGGTTTATGGTGGGTTATAAAAATTTGATATAAATATTAGTAATTAATAATTAATAAGCTGATCAGAATAATTATGGCCAAATAACTTTCTCTAAGAAAATGGGTTTTTATCAATGACACCTGATATTTTTTCAGAATCAGAATTGGGACAGGTAGCTTGAATGGGCAACTGTATGAAGCCTAGCACATATCTAACACCTAGAATACATCTAATATCAAGTTTAACTCTCAGTAGTTATCAAATGGTTTGTATTTTTCCTTTTGCTTTAAGGTGGTTGTTATGGCAAATGAAGGCTACAAAAAGATGAGCTCATTAGAAGAGTCAAGGGCAGACAAGGGAGAACGTGCCCATGTGTACTTCATCAAGTCAATAAAAATGATACATAAACCACTGCAATGTCAGAAGCAATCTACTGCTACTCAGGGTTGAACTCTACTGAAAATTTCATGAGTATCGATCAGGATTATTTTGTGGGACCATCTATATATGTTTTATAATTGATTTATTTTCCTCTCTCTATTTTGATAGACTGCTGTGTAACCCCCGTAAAGTAAGTGCCACTGGATATTTCACAAGAAGGGAGGTTTGCTTTTCTATCCATCCACACTCCCTTTTAAACCAAGTCATTGATTAATTAGGAGAATTCAGCAACTGATGAAAAGGTGAGACACTTTTCATTCASTTGTTGGAAAGTCACTGTATTTTTAGCAGTATTTTAGGATTTATGACTCCAACCTACAGACTGTAACGAGGCATATTCTTTTTGGCTTATGTGTGTAGCATTTCACACATTATCAACAAATGTTATACAGTAAAGAACCACACACAAGAACAATGAGTCACTACTCTTTTTCAGTCAGCAGGTTTCAGAGGAATAGAGCTTAAAAGTGAATAACTACTATTTGTCCCTGTCACAAAATCTCCTTTAAAGTTTGGAGGGAATAGGGAGTGAAGGAGTCAGTCACTGATGTCAGATTTTATTACTGGATAATGTAAAAGTTATGTTAGAACTACGATAGGTTTGCATCTCAGTTTATGAATTATATAAATATTTTTTAAAACCATATCCTATATTAGTGGGCTTTTTTTCTTAGAATTGTGTAAGAGACATAATCTAACTACTAMAAAGTGTTTCTCAGGTTATCTCCTTGCTGCAGAGTTTTCCCATCCTTGTCACAGTATCTGCACAGACTTCCAGTGCTTTGGGCGTAGATTCAACACAGAATAACTAGTCATTCAGCTTTAGGTATCTGAAGTACAACCTACCAGCACAGGACACTGTGCAGCAAAGCAGCATGACAGGAGAAGTAAAACGTAGCAAAAGCAGCATGGGTGCCCATCTCAGCAAAAAGAAACATGAACTCCACAGACTGTTATATCTGACTATGATCTGTGATCTGCGTGGTGCAGCACTGGGAAACAGAGTTCTGTTTTTTATGGCTGACTTGGACTATGACTGATTCATTCCATATCTCTGGATGGACACAGTAGGCTTGTCCCCAGATTTCAGCTCCTGGTATGTGAAGTGTTCCTCGGGTGTAAGACATAAATAATACTAGATAGCTCATACCTGCGTGTTGGCTTTTATCGTTGAGTTTAAATGTTAATTACCAGCCAGATGCTGATGCTAGTCTGGTTCCAGATGCTGCCACCATGTGCCAGTCTCCATCATACAACTCTGTAGATTAAAACTTACTGACCTCAATAGTTTGTGGACAAAGGTGCTGCTTAGATTGAGGGTGTCAGAATTAGGCTTTGATTAGCTTACACCTGCAACACAGAACATCCTCCAGTTCAAAGTCATAACTAAGAAGGTGTTTTGGGGGCCACTGGAAAGCTGTTGAAGAATACACTTTCCATATACAGGAAGCTGGGAGACTTCATTCAGGTAATGATTGTGATAAAAATACTATTAAAATTATTACTAGGCTATGTTCACTGTTCAAGGAGAGCGATTTTTTTAAGAACTGAGCAGTCTCTGGTACTTTATCTATGTCTGACTAAATACAGGATCGTATTCCAAGTTAGTGCAAGGATCGAAATTAGCAGCACACATCCAGGGATGAGAGTAGAAATAAATCATAATGAATCATTATGGTTTGGAAAAGAACAATGAATCAGAGAAAATACAGCCTATTATAATTTACAAAAAAAAAAAAAAAAAAAAAAAGGAAAATCGTGTGAAGGAATCATACTACCTCCTGCAAATAGCCTGTGAGTCATAGCAAACAAGAAGTGACTTGACAAGGTCTTAGACTGTTCAGAGTAGGAGGGATCCTGCCCTTTCATTGTTCTGCTAAACACAAGGCATGTCAAGATCCAAGAGACCTCTAAGAGTAACAAAAATGCAAAACTTAAAATATAAGTAAGACAACTTCTTCAAAATCACCCCCAAATAGATTTGAGACTTTCCTTCTGTAGAATACACAGCAGATGCAGATATGAGAAGGCAGGAAGGAGGCATCCCCACTCATGTCGTGCTTGCATGGCATCATGGTTCTTCATTCTTCTCACAACATAGTCAGCAGCGATTCAAGAGTCTACTTAATACCCAGGGGACTTCTAGTGTGCTTACAATTCAGCACATGCTCAGTTCCCTTCCTGGGTTGCACCACTGCAAATCCCTCATATTGATGAATACTGAAATCTCCCTCTTAAGTAGAAAGCATATATTCAACTCTCAACAAACTGCATATGTCAGTCAGTAGGTAAGCCAGGGTCCTATGAAACCACACAGAAAGTTAGTCTGCCTTGTGTCAGGATAGAGTTTGTACTTTGCCTTGGAGCCTCAATCTAAACTATTAAATCATCACCACGCCAAGTGTCTGCTGAGTTTCTGTCATAATGCCAGGATTAATTCTGAATCAGACCTCACAATGTCTTATAAATCCTCTTTGCATAGTGCCTTAAATAGACGTGCTATTTTGGGGGAGGTTAGTACCAGGAAACCTCTTATCCAGTTAATTCCATGCAAAAAGAAGCCTTATAATGGAACTTAGCCACTTCCTGTACCCTACCTGGCTTCATAGTGTGTACTTCAGTGCCATCCAGTGTTAGACACAAGGTCATTTACCTAAAAAAAGTAATCTCTGCTTCTTTAATACTTCAGTTCCTGATTTACCTCTCCAAGTTTACAGTACATATGTCCAATATCCACCCACTTACTATTTTAAAATCTTTTAGAAACATGCAATTTTTAATTCAATTACAGAATTTCAAATGCTAAACATCATAGAAAAGGAAGAGGATCACAGTGATCTGAGCAATTCTGTGCCCTGAAAAAATAAAAGATCATTTGAATCCTATTTGTCTTAGCGGCAGTTCAGATCAATTGCAAACAATGTACTCCCTGTTCGTTCCTTTTTGGAGGGGAGGTCTATATTATCTGGAGGACATGGCTGTTTCAATTTGAAAAGACTGAGAATTTATTCCGTAACCACTTCCTTCCATAGGAAGCCTCACTAAAGTCTTCCACTGAAGGAGAGTATTTTATTGACAGAATATTTAAAAAAATTATTACTGCTTATTTTTCCATTTGAACTGACAGACAGAGGAAGAGACCATGGCAATTCTTTTTGCTGTTTTTCAAAGATGATGATCATCAGTCAGTGCTAAACTGATGTACTAGATTTTTTTCATGAGCTCTAGTAGTTCAGACTCACATTCCACAGGCATTCTTATCTCATATGCATTACTTCTAAAATAATATATGAAGACAACAACAATTAGATCAATGACATATGAACATCCATTAACTTCACAGCCATGTAGTCATACCTGGAAGGCTTGGAAAGCCAGATCAGGACAAGAGCAGGAGCCAAGAAAGAGTAAGGAATCAAAGCAAAGCTAAGAGAGGACCAACACAAGGGAGCCTCATGGGCTGAAGCGGGAAGTGAACTCTGCTCTGCAGGAAAAGCGAGGAAAAGTGCTGCCAGAGCCATGAGGCTCTTCCAGGAACCTCCACCTGGCACCCCCAGCCCCTCAGTTAAGGAGCCCACCTGAGCTCAGGCTTGGGCACTGGTCCTGGGCTGAGCTATGCTGTAGGAGCGCCCATCTCCAGCCCTGTCTCCTGCTGCTGCTGAATTGTTGTTTGGCTTTCCTGGGCTGATGTTGGACATGAGTCATGCCTTTACTTTGCCCGATGATTGCAGGCCTGTCACTCAACCGGTCAGCACTCTGCTCTCGCAGCTCTCTGGCACACGCTATGGGAGCCATCTCACCATGTCTGGGACCGGGCACTGGAGGAGTCTGCTTCTGGAGCAAGCACATGGCCTCCGTTGCAGCATGGCGGGGCACAAGGAAGTCAATGGGGTGGAGCCCTAGTTCACATTATCTTTGGGTTTTCAGGCCATTAAACTGGTCCGTTCTGTCTGAAATAGATCAGAGGTGCCGGGGGCTAGCTCATGTCTTACTTGTGCCAGCTGGTAGCCTCACTTGCATTTTAGTGCTGGGAAAACAGGCATGGCTATAAAAGAAATTGACAAGAGAAATTCCTGTCTTGAGCCAGATGCTCAAGGGTAGGCTGGATGGAGAACACAGCAATGTACTCCCAAATCAGTAATTTTTTTATGTATGTGATATTCTGCTAGTACAACCAGTTTTCATTTTGAATGTATTATTTTTCTTTAGAAGTTAAAAGTCTAATTTTGAAAAACAAGTGCAGAATCAGCAGCTTCACTGTATGAACACCTTAAATTAAATTTAATAAAGATAGTAAGTTACATAAATAAGCATTTAACTAACCATCCATCCTAGCTTTTCTGTAAGGTCAGTACTATTCTCCCATTTACATTTGTAAAAGGTACACCGTAGAGAAAATCAAAATTTTTAGAGTAAAAATCATTGCATTTTCAATTGACACCTGTAAACCCTGATTTTCACATTGATAAGGTATAGGTAGAGCTCCTGTTGACTACAGTTATTTCTGAAGTGTGGTCATAAACAGAAGAAAAAAGACCTTGGCCATACTTACAGAATGAGGGTTAATCCCTTGAAATAACCAGTCCAACATGAGTTCCTAATGCAAAGTTGTAGCTAAGAGGGTAAATATGATCCTTGCATGTATAACTAGAGAAAGATGAAATAGAATAGACAAATAGCACTACCTTTTGAATAACTATCATTTAGTGAGACCATTACTTGGCACTAAACAGTTTTTCTGCAGAATGATCAATGTGTAAAGATGTAGCAAAGATGCATTACAATGCTTGTGGTCCACTCATGCCCCTCCTCCGCACACGCACACCATGACTTTAATAATTAAAGTTCTGTCTAGCTTACAGCCTTGATTACCTGCAAGGGGGGGATTTGTTTGATAGTCATAAATGCTGGGCTTTGAAACTGAATCTAGACAATTTCAACAGGAAATCTTGAGTTGTGAGAGTTATCGATCATAGGGCTACTGTACTGGATTCTCCATCACATCAGTTCTTCAGCCCATGTTGAGTACCTTTTTAAATGCAAATTGCAATATCTTATGCTGCAAGTTCTTTTGTTCAACAACAACCAACCATGAAGGAAATCTGACTGTCATCCTTCAAAATCTAGGATTGGTTGAATTACAAATGTGTGATGCCTTTACCTGTTTCAGGAAGATGTCAAATCTGTGATCTGCAACAGGTTCAATAGGCAGCAGTCACTTGATCCTGTTCTCTATAGCATCTGATATAGATATCAGAATAGGCTGCTAGCCTGGTTAGCTCATTCTTTCACAAAGGCGTGAGCCTTAAATATCCCCAGCCAGTTAAACGTGCTGTAAAATGGCCCTCAAAGCAAGCTGGATTTTTATATAGCTGAGCAAGATGCAAATACTAATCCACTTGTGTCAGAAAAGTTGTTATCTCGACCTAAAAAACTCAGGATAGCTAGCCAATATCCTCAACAAGCTGGACCCTTTGCTTATCCAGCTCTGGACCTGTTTGGAGACATATTCCTTTCACATACTAGTTTCATATCCAGTTTTAATTATACCAAGCAATCCAACGGTGATGCATAAACTGTGTACAATGGCACACAACTATTGAAATTACGTACTTTTTTCCGTGTTCTGATCTTCAGCTCAGAACTGAAGCTAAATATTAACTGTTTAGCTAAATATTAATTCAATTGTAGAGGTGATACAGAAAAGGCAATTAACCTAGCTGAAGGAATAACAGCCAGAATTGAAGTACAGACCTTCCTGACTCCATAGCCTCTCTGCATTCCTGAAGATAACAACAAAAACTTAAGACAGTTTTTGCAACACAACTGAACTGATTTCTAAATATGTGATTACAGCAGAAGTAAGGGATTGTTCCCAGCTCTCTCAATCATTCATTATACCACAGGAAATTTCAAATAATTATACCCTGGGAATTCTCAAATTTCAAATCAGGAAATCTCAAAAATAGACCCTTATTTTATGTATGAGTACTGCATAATAAAACAAAGTGAAGCATGGAAGTAAATGAAGTGGGTTCAGGGACTTGTAGATCTAGAATAATATTTTATTCTACTGACTGACTCTGATGTGTCTTACTTCAAGGCACTACAGATAAAAAAATAATGGTTTAAATAGGTTTCTTCTTCTTTTCCAAGAATACAAAGAGTGAGATACTGCATGATAACTATATGACCAGTTTGAAATGTTTTCAATGTGTCCCTGAACTCCTCTTTATTGTGACCAGTAGGTCATACCATGTAATTACACTTACCAGCCAGAGCCTCATTCATATAAAGAATACCTAGCCTTAAAAATGGCATCCCAGATGATAACTGGATTATTCAGACAGTGAGGAAGTGCCGAGGCACATGGGGAGATATACACAGTGCCTTCTCTATCGGAGAATCCTCAGTACATAAGCAGATGGATCTCATTTGTAATAAGAGATCTACATTTCAGAAGACTCATGTCTTTGATTCCTATCAAGGTAAAGTAGGATTTGTGTGGGTTAAACAGATGGCACTACAGAAACATAGTGTGAGAAGTCACTATTGACAGATGCTGACTTTAATTTTGACATTTTAGAGTACATAATGAAGATTTTTGAAAGGGTTAGAACATTTAAACAACTTTGAAGCTCTGCACAACTCTGAAACTTTCATATTTATATATGTATATACACATGCCTGCGCGTGTACACACACACACACACGTATGTGTGTGTATGTATATATATAAGCTGCTATATTTTAGGGACTCACCCTTGTGACACTGTACATAATGGCTGTAAATACGTACAGCTGAGATATTAGGTATTGCTGCCCGAGTGACAGGTCTGTCTGACACAGTATTTCACAGCTTGCAGGAATCACAGGTCCTGGCCAGGCTGCGCAGGGGAACCCCGCACCGGCTGCCCTCAGAAGCCAGCACTGAACCCATTTTTTGTGAAAGTTTGCCATCTAGAGACCGTATCAGGAAGCACCAGGACATACAATGACTACCTTAATAAAAGAAAAACAGATTAAGTGAATTTTCTGGATGTTCGTAGGTGTAGTAGTTCAAAACAGCACTGCCTTTAATATCTTTTATGTTTAGCTTTGTTGGCAATATCATCTTGAAAGCGTCTTCTCGAAACAGAATCAGTTCTTCACTAAATTTGTAACATGCATGTGTAATCCGAGCCTGGTTCCAGTGAAAAGGGATTTTTAAAATGTTCATAAAACATAATCAAGATAAGTAATTTTAATCCTTTTACAGTAAGAAAGATTGTTTCAGAAGCCCTCTCTTCTTCTTCTCCTGGAGCAAAGATTAAATAAGCAGTAAAAACAAATGTATGCACTGCAGAGACAGAATTCAACATTTGTGACAGAGAAAGGTAAAAATTTGCTTTCTTTGGAATATCAGCCTTTTTAGTCTCCTTACAAAAATATCTCAAGCTAGATGAATTTTTTTTCACTGAAAAATGTTGATACTTCCATTTTCATTTGTTTATATCAAATTAGAAAATTTGAATGGAAATACATTTAAAAGATTAAGAAACACCTTCAAAGATATTTGGCAACCTTTCCAGCAAAGTTTGCAGAAAGACTAGCAGTGCTATAACTTCAGGAGCACCTGGGAAGTCGTGACAGTTCTTTTATTTCTTCTTCTTCATCATAAAATCTAACTTACCGTTTTGGGTTTTTTCCTCCTCCTTTTCTTATTAGGGTACTTAGGTTCCATTTTCACCCTAAAAAAACTATACTAAAAATCTCTTTCAAAATTGTACCTACCACCATTTAAAATGTAAGAAGGAAGAAAATCTTTGCCAGAGTAGGCCTGATAATTCTAGGAGAGTGATGAGGTATTCAGCACAGACATTGGTTTTATCCCAATTGATAATCACCCTCCTCCCATCCCGGCCCAGTCACCCTAGAGACCTTTATAGGGATAAACTGGTACCTGACAATGCATGTATTCTTTCCCTGGAAACACCTTCCATGGCGACTCAAAATACCCTGTTCAGTACAACGTACAAAGAGGAACAGATAAGGTTACTTACTGTTGAATTTTGTAAGTAGAAGATGACTGTCGTCTCATGGTCTTTAAAGACTGGGGTCATGACCGCTACCTATACTGGTTTGCTGTCGCAACCTATGTCTTGCTGCAGCGCGTGCTGCAGCATTGTCTATGGGCAGGCGTTGGAGCTGGCGGCTAATGGCCAGAGCTCGAGCCATTTCAGCAATGCCCAGGCCCCGTCTTTCCCACAGGGAAGGCGCTCGTGAGGCACAGCGAGGGAGACACCAAGGTCCCAGGCTCTAGGCTGAGTCTAGGTCCAAGTGGGCTGATCCAGCATTTTCACTGCACGATTGAGACAGTAAATTATAATCTGAGCCTTGCTCCCCCAGCTTGATGCTCTTGGAGGATGGAAGCTGATTTGTAAGATAAGGGACACACTACTGACCCAAGAAAGTGATAAATGCTATGGAAGAAACACCATCATCCTTTATTCTGTGTGCTCCTATTTTCAAAATGTTTTCTTTTTACATTTCAGAAGGGCCAAAGTAACAAGATATTTGTGCTGGAATAGGGTTTTAAAAAACATTTCTTAAAATACACAATTTAAGTTAATCCTCTCTGCATCAGAAGGAACAAGTTGGTGTAGTAAATAAAATGTAGTGAGAGATTTCTTCTGCCTCTCTCTCTCGTGTTAAGAGAGAAAGCATCAGCCAGAAACAAGCTGCTTGAGGGACTGAGGCAACAGACCTGGCAACCGTTCATTTTGCATTTTTGCTGGCTCACAAGGCTTGTGTGCACCAGCTTCCCTGAGCAGAACAGCAGGAATGGTAGAAATGGACTGTATTTTCTAATTCTAGATTTAGAAACTTAAAAAGCAACACTACAGCGGCCATGATTTATTCTGAGACCTACAACCAAAGAAAGCAGCCAGGTCTCCAGACCAGCTCTCTTGAGGACTGTTTGCTAGAGCTGGCCCAAGACTGCACCCCACTCAAAATCCCGACGCTGTGGTTGGGGATGCGATGCCATGCAGACTTAACTAGCTAAAATAATGCAGAAACTGCAAATTTTTGTAATTTTGTTTCCAACATTTACATCAAGCACTTAACTATGTGCTTCCTTGGTATAAACTTGAGACCTTTCCTTAAAGTTTGTCTAGTGGTAAGGCTTCTAGGTTTTAACACGCAGGCAGGAGGGACAGAACATCCATTTACGAGTGCACCAGGCACAGCTGGCGGCTGTGGGCGACCTGTGTGGGACCAGGTCTGGGACTGCCCTAAGCGCTTGTTTATTGCTTGCTTTCTCAATACCAGAATCAGTAATTAAAAGCTTGTTAATTGTCAATAAATTAATTTGATGGAAATTCCCCTACATGAAGCTGTTTTGTTGCCCATGACAAGAAGATAGGTCAACAGTCCTTTAAGTGATCTTTTCTAAAGGCCTTTTGCCAGACGGAGTGAGGAAGCTTCTTCCTTCATTGGAAGGGTATGTGCAGTCCCCACATAGCCGGCTTGTTGCTCGCTTGATCAAGGTGCTGTGCTGCTGCTGTCAGTGACTCGCTCACCTTCCCAGAGTGAGCCAACATCTGCCTCTTCCATGGAGCATGAGCACTGATGGCAGCTCTGCAGGCTCACTTGTTAGCAAGTGAACATGACGGAGTTAAAGTCTCATCAGAGAAGTGGCAGACAATTGCAGAAGACTCGGATGAAGGGAAAGAGGTGTATCTGTACTGAAGTACCTCCTTACTTGGGTAAGGAGTCCAAATACGATGTTCTGGCCAAGTAAGCTTATCAGGCTTATTGACCCTAATAGTTTTCAAAAGAAGGAGAAAATGAATGCCACCCTTAAGACCTAGGCCACAGAGATTTATAGAGAAATAATTTTCTTTGTAGAGCATTTTTGGGTCTCTTGTGACATGATGCACAAGGGAAACAGCTGCAAATAAATAACACCTGCTGTATTTTCCATTCCTTGAAAAAACTGTGATAATTCTGGGTCCACCTGGGTTTAAGGATTTTGTTTTACTCTCTCTCTCTCTTCAGATAAAATAGATAATCACTTGGTTCTGCAGCATTCACCGCTCTTGTTTACTCTTCATCCATGAGAAGAGCTCTCTCCATACCCAGGTGCCCAGGAGATACAGAAATTTACAGGGCCAGTAAAGCAAGATGTTTAACTTACGAGAAAAAGGTACTAGTCTGGGAAATTGTCTCAAAAAGTTCTTTGTTTTCCATGTGAATTAGCTGATGTTCCCTGCTCTTCACTAAGATGAAAGATCAGCAAGCGCTAAGATCAGCACCAAGATCAGACTTGTACCATCAGGTCTTGCAGAGCATGGAAATGAAGACAAAGGGGCTAATCTTCACAGAGCTTTGGCCTCATGAAGTTCTTTCCACTGCCCACCAATAGACTGTATGTTGAAATTATTTTCAAATACACTTTGCTGGAATTGCTGAAAATCATACGAACATGGTTTCCATGTATTTTGATGGATTTATCTTCAATTTTTATTGGCATAATTTTTTTGGCATTGGAGCCCATGTAAATTTTTAGTTTCAGTAAAACCCTGAGGCAAGTAGTTCCACAGCTCAATTCCCTTTGCATGGGAGTGGCTTCCTTTTGCTTGCTTTGAATATGTCACCTGATGGTTTCATATGATGTCCCTTATTTCTTGCTTTGGAAAAGGTGGTGGTCAACCATTCCTAAAGATAGTTTTATATAAGGCTAGTTCCAGGTCTTAATTTACAGGTGCAGGTGCAATATGTTTGCATGATTTTCAGTAATTCCAATAAAAATTCTCTCAAGACCGTGTTGTCACCAGGTGTAACTGAGCAGAAGTTTAGTGATGTCTTCCCTTCCTCATCCTTTTCTTAGAGACACCAAATAGTGTACTCCATAAATTAAAAGAAGCAGGGTGACATCCTAGGAAAAGCACTGGACTGACATGCAGAAAACTTTTCTGTTTCACGCTTCTGTTGAGTGATCTTAGGCCAAATAGATCTTGCTTCTGATTCCCCATCCAATATGAATAATGGTATCTGTTGTAAAACAACTTGATAGATGAAGAGCCATATATAAGAGCTAAATGTTATCACCACATGAGTTCAGAAACCTGGGTCTTTTGTTTTTTTCAGGTGGGTTGGTCCAGAGGAATACAAACTCTTAAGATCAAAGATGTAAAGAAGCAACAATAATTTGTTAGTATTGCCAAAGAAATCTTGGTGGAAACAACTGACTAAAACTCTATACCATTTTCCCAAGGAAAGTGAGGGCTTGCAGCTTGGTGTTAGCTGAGAAAGAACTGGGACTACTAATGAAAAAACCCCACACTGGAAATAACTTTTTTGTATTGAATTTTTTAAATACAGTTAAATACATTGTACACAATACACTCCAACTCAGAAGAAAATACAGCTTTTCCCAGGAGTATTACTCTACATTGAATACTTTTTTCCTACAATCATTCATTTTCTCATTTTTTCCAACATAAAGAAAGCATATAATTTTATGTAGCATATCATAAAGCTGGCATTTACAAAGAAGCTAAAAGAAATTAGGTATTCAAAATCCCAACGATATTCCCAGTTCCTTTTTAAATCCTACTTCTACTGTTCTGACTAATACAACCAGGAGTTACTTAGCTGCTTTCTGTACTCTCTGAATTGTACAGATGCATATTGATCGTATCAAAAACATCCTCTCTCTACGAAGCCTGCACTGGTGTTCCCTGCTAATGCATTTAAAGGAAAATCATCTTTAACTTGATCTGCAGCAATTTTTGTTTTCAGGAATCAAACACCACACTCCTTTCTAAATAGGAATGGAATGAATTCCTCTTGTTCAACAATTAATTAGTTCACAGTTTCTACTTATGTATTGAACATGCATATTGACAGTTCTTTATGTGAAGAGGAAAGACATGAGGAAACAGCACACATATTTTAGTCACACTTTGCAAAGATAGGTCTTAGCAACATCATAGAGTGTGTTTCATGAGAGAACTGTACTCCTCTACCAGTTTCTTCTTCTCATTTAATTTTTCCAGTATGGCATCCATTAAGTATGAGGCAAAAGGAAACTGAAAAAGAAACATAGTAAGAAAAATGATCATTGAACTTTACTTTCTTCATGTGAGAAACATTTATTAAATATCTTTAAACCATTAGATTTCACTTAGTTCTGACAACTACCACACATGCACACATCTGATCTTTAAAGTTCACCCGCTTGGTTAGTGTCTGGAAATTTGTTCTCTACCATAAAAATGATAGAAGAACAGAGTAAAATGAAAAAAGATAAACGCCTTATTGAACAATTCACGCTTTACTGACCATGTTAATGATGTAAACTGCAGTACCAGCATCTCTGTCATTTATCTTCAATCAGCTGATCAATAAGAGGTTACAGTCAACTCTAGGGCATGCAGAAATGGTAGTGTGTGTTCACTACTCTCAGGAGGATGAGACAGAACTACAAGTACAGCTCTCAATGCTGTGGCAACTGCCTTAGACTCACACATGAAAACTTGAAAAAAAAAAAACAAAAAAAAACCAACAAAGCAAAACAAAACCCCAAACCCGAGAAGCTCCAATTGCATTGATTGGGATATTACACAAATATCTGCTTCTCTAAAACACGATACCAAAAAAATGGTATTTACATACAAGAGTGAAACACTCTTGTATTTTCACAAGAGTGAAAACCTCTTTTATATCTCCTCCCATATAAAGGATGTATTTGCACAATCAATGCCTTCAAAGAAAGAGATTTAGCATATTTTCCAGTGTCATTGCTTTAATGCTTAAAGAGGTTTTCTTTCACAGTCTTGGTGCATCAGTGCACTGTATGCTGGGAAGTACTTTAGGAGGTGACACAAAACACTAGTCATTGCAGCTCCACCCAGAAAGTGGTCAGTGCTGCACCAGAGGAAAGCCAAACAGTTTTCATTCACCCTTGGAAAGTCTCTGTCAGCTTCATAGAACTCTGTCTTCTGGTGAGACCAGTGGTGACCGAGGGGTCAGTCCCATACCAAAAGTAACAGCTGATGCTAATATCAGAATAAGAGATAATTTTTCCTTGGTACGACCACCAGAAATAAATTAGGTAAAATACAGCAGGTGGTTGAGCAGGCCAATCACCAGCTTCCTCTGCTTTTCACAACGGTAGTTCAAGGCAATACTTTTGCATCTAGAACCACTCCCTAGTTACACACTCGAGTATTGCTGCTCTGATTTTATTTTTTTTCACTTCAATATTCCATCTTAAAGAGAGCACTGTATGGTACTCACACTGGATACGGTACTGCCTGTTTCCTAGATATATGAAACAAAAAATATAAAATAAACAAACAAACAAAAAACCCCAGACTTAAAAGTACATCAAATACAAATGCTGGTGTAATGTCTGAACTGATATACAGATATGAATCTATATACTGATATTTATAATATACCAATAAGTTAGAAAAAAAAATCTAAAATGGTAGCAAGGAAAATCTTGTTAATAGCAAGCATCTATTATGAAGTGACCGTAATGGCAATCCTACATGTTGCTCAACAGTAACTTTGCAGTTACAGAAAAAGGACGATAATATGCATTATTTCCCTTTTCTACAGGAAAGGGAGCTTTGAAGGGCTGGTACTTGCCAGCCAGACATCTCTCCATCTGTCATAAATAACTTCCGTCTATGGTAAGAATTTTCTAGTAGTCATCTACACCTGTCAGCTTTCTCCTGTACGCTATTGTGATGACTTTTTGGGGAATAGAGGGAGCTAATTCACTGAGGACAAATCTAGTCAGAGTAATATAAGACATAATCTTATCTGAAATTCTGTGGCAGTTACTTGCTACTGTGCTTTAAAAACACTGACCCCAGCATCCTTTTCACTCTAATGGCTCTCCCTCCTTGTCTAAATATGTTTTTTACGAGAACACTATAGCATTTGTCCTGGTTTTGGCTGGGATAGAGTTAATTTTCTTTCTAGTAGTTGGTATAGTGCTATGTTTTGGATTTAGTATAAGAAGAATGTTGATAACACACTGATGTTTTTAGTTGTTGCTAGGTAGTCTACGTCCCAAGGACTTTTCAGCTCACATGCTCTGTGAGGTGCACAAGAAGCTGGGAGGGAGCATAGCCGGGACAGCTAGGCCAGCTGGCCAATGGGGTATTCCATACCATATGATGTCATGCTCAGCATATAAGGCTGGGGGAAGAAGAAGGAARKGGGRGACGTTYGGRGTGATGGCGYTTGTCTTCCCAAGTAACCGTTACGCRTGATGGAGCCCTGCTTTCCTGGAGATRGCTCAACACCTGCCTGCCCATGGGAAGTAGTGAAGGAATTCCTTGTTTTGCTTTGCTTGCGTGCGCGGCTTTTGCTTTCCCTATTGAACTGTCTTTATCTCAACCCACGAGTTTTCTCACTTTTACCCTTCTGATTCTCTCCCCCGTCCCACCTGGGGGAGAGTGAGCGAGCGGCTGTGTGGTGCTTGGTTGCCGGCTGGGCTTAAACCACGACACATTACCTCAAAGTCTCTAATTCTTCTTGCCTAGCTTGACTACATTCATTTCTGATACATTTCACCTCCTTAATGTTGTGCCTGAGATGAATGGTTTCTTATTGATGTCTCTGGCTCATATCATTCTAGCTACATTTTACTTGCTGCTCACTACTCTCTGTGGCTTCTGTGTCATAGCAAAGTGATCTTTCAAGAACTCTTTCCATTTAAATCATTCATTTAAATCAAGAGCATTTGAAAGTTGAACGTTATGTCATTCTTTCAACATCTGTTGGTTTCAGAGAAAGTGCTGTATGTTTTCATCTGGTTTTCTTTCCATAGACACCCAGAACTGGATGTTCGCTACAGTCTTCAGCTTTAATAGAAGCCTGTCAGTTTTACTTTTAATGATGGCTCTGTAACTATCCTGGGAAGCTTCCCTCTACATTTCTCCCCAGAACTTCACAACCATTGAAGATGTCTCTACTCCAGAGTACTCATCCCAGCTTCCAAACCTGCCATATGCTTGGGGAAGGCTTTGGGAGTTCAGTGAGTGCTAAGCGCACACCTAAGGAGTGAAAGCTTGTTTATACCACTGATAATTATGTATTTTAATACAGAATGATACTGCCTTCAGATGTTTTCCAGTTATCAGTGCCACAACCACTTTATCTGAAGACTAAGCATTAACAATAACAGTGATCCTAAATCAGTACCTTATGGTAGGCTTTAAGAGAAGTAGTATTTAATTGATTTGTATAAATTCGGAAAATTTGAGAATGCAAACTACATGTGGATGTAAACATTTTTATTTATTTATTTATCTTTACCAGAATTATAGATTTCTTCTTTGATACTAGAAGGCCACATGAATGAAATGGCATATTCCTTACACAACTTAACAGACAGATATCTTGGTGTATGGGTAACTGTAAGGTAATATAATCCTAAAGAGTCAGGAATGCTGACTGTTATTTCTGTTTCTCTCACCTATTTATTCTGACTTTGAGTATACTTCTTTTGGAGATCACTTCTGTAAAAAATAAACTAGTAATATTTATCGACCTTACACAACACAACTGAGTCTCACTCAGCACAAGTGCATAAATATACACTGATCTGCCAGTGAAAAGACTCATACTGAATGCAAGGCAATGTTGTTATTCTAATGAGACACAGCATCTCCATTCACAGACTACAATGTTACTTGGCCTCTGCTTCACAAAGTCTAAAATGTATTAACATAAAAATAAAGGTATTTAATTTCTGGAATATACGAATTAGTGGTTACACCTACTTTATATCTCCCCATAAGTATCATCAGTATAATACATTTGCCCAAAAAAACTATTCAAACACACTGCAGAGCTACCTCAAATTGAATTAAGTGAACCACAAAGAATAACCTGAAATAAAGCTAAAGAAACTCAGATTATAATGACCAAAACTTCCTAATGTCAGTACAAACTAAAAAAGTTTACAAAAAAAATTAAGAGAAATGCTTCACTTCACTATTGTTCTTTGTCCATTCTGCTTTGTGATGGCTGTATATACATGATTATATAAATACATATGTGCCTGTCTGTATTCTTAATGCTGTCATTTGGTTCAATGCTTGGAAGAGTTAGGCAGATGATTTGTGTTTTATTAAAAAATAGTTCTTGGAGACTTCAGGCAGTAATCTGGATTGGGCTAACATGCTGTACTCACACACAAAATTATTAACGGATTGTTCCGAGATGCTGTTCCTTAGAATCAGTCACGACGAATGAAAGCCTTGGGTGGTACAAGAAATCTTGCCTAAGATATGTGAAAAGAAGTCATCCTCTTGATTTAGCTATATAAGTTTCCTATGATGGGAAAAAGCTAGAGAAGTTTGCTGTTTGTTTTTTTTTTTTTTTTTTTTTTTTTTAATGATTATAAAAAGAGGGTGCTACTATACTGTGCCAGGTTCAAATAATAAGACATACACACCCAGATATGAGGGAGAAGTTAGGTAAAAGCCTCATCACTTGGCATGCAAGCTGTAAACACATATACATTACGAGATAACCATACCTGCTCCCTCCTCTGCCAAATACCATGAGCCGCTAAAAACTCAATGGTCTATAATGTGATACCTCTCCCAGCTTCTCTCTCCCATGGCCAATCACTAATGGATAATCAGTCTGATGTCTCTATACATGACTCCTACACCTGTGCAGGTAGCAGATATCTGCATGTGCTTCTGTGAAGCCTCTCCACACACAGGTCCTTCATAGGCAAGAGAACCTTCTACCTTTTATCCTAATGTCAGTTATGAGGATGTTTCATTTTTATACTTTAGTGAGAACACTCTAGTCATTGGGTGTTAATGTACAAATACAAAAAAGCAACTGACAAAACACTTGTTGGCCATTCAAGACATAGTTTTGGACAATAAGCTATTTTTACCAGCTCTATAGAATTCAGAACATGACTGTACTTTTCGACTATATGATTCTTATTTACATAATAATATCTTGATGCAGAGATGTCTATCAAATTGGAAGCTTAGAAGTGGTGTAGTCTCTTCACGTGTGTTTCTATAGTAGTTGATAACAACACACAAACCCTGACTGGGGTCCATGAGCTTCAGGAATGCAAAAATATTTATCACTGAAGTATTAACATTCTTGTAAAGCTAACAGAAATTAGACTTTAAGTCATAAGAGTATGGAAAATAAAGGTACAGATGAAGTGTAAAACAGAGGTGTGTGATCCTTTATCATTACACTTTAGGGGAATCTATAAAATGACAGTAAAAAGCAACGAGTCTTTCCCTCAGTCCCCCCCAAAATTCTAATGCAGCAGTAAAATGGCGTATGTCAGTAATAAAAATAAAATGTCTATGACATTTTAAATGTTATCGTACTGTCACAGCAAAATAAAATTAGCTTGAAGAATGATCTAAAGGGATATGATGCAGTTCATTATGTATAACAGCAATAGCAGCAGTTTCCCAGTGTTCATAAAGGTTTCTCCATTAAATTTACCTCCAGTCAATAATTAGGAGTCCACAAATAAACCTAGGCAATTAAATCAATACTGCTGGGCAATTATGTTCCAAAGTCCTGGCTCAATGGCATAAAAAGACACTATATCAAACTGCAATATTAAGTGATCTGATGCAATTTTCAACCGAGCATTTTCTCAGAATAACAGAAAAGGGCAAGCCTGCATCTTTGTTCAAGATGCAAATGGGTACACAGTTTGCCAACCTGTATCATTAAGTGAGCAGTCCGTTAAGAGCAAAGTCCTGACAGAAAGCTTTCATTTCACCATGRGCTTTATTTAGTTTTCTGATCAGAAATATTAGCAATGCCTACTAAAGGAAACTACAATCAAACTCTCTACAAGATATGAGTTAAACATTTTAAAGGGCATAGAGCTCTTCCGTGAGCTGCTCCCAAATAGAGACCAAGAAATCTTAGCAATTTCCATCCATGTGACTTAGCATGGACAGAAATGAAAAGCAGAGCTGGCTGCTCCCAAAAAGCCCTAATCTCCTTGTGATTCTGAAGATGATCAGCTTGCCAAGAATTACTTTTACCCTCAGAGCTCCTCCTGAGAAACCCCACAAGATGGAGCAAAAATCACTGAAAACCACTATTAACTTGTACACAAACTGATATGGCTAAGAGCAATGAGCTCCTCTATCCTTAGCTAACATTTGCAATCCTAATATAGTTGGTTACATAGTCAACAACCCCCTCACTCTCCACGCCCTGGTTTTTGCTGTCCGACTATATCAGGCAAAGAGAAGTGATAAAATTCTGCTTAGGATCTTTTAACGACCTGCCAAAGAATGAGAACAAAAAATAAAATAAGAATTCTCTGTTGTATTCCATGAATCTGATTCCTATTTTGGAGTCTATAATACGGACAGAATCTTGAAATTTATAGATTTAAAAAAAAATTCTTAAAATGAAGGCAATTCGATGAATAGAAATCTTTGTGCTTTTACTGCTGAGTTCCACCTAACACTACAAGGTTAAATTAAAATGCCAGTATTTCTGACAAAGCCAGTGAAAGCAAACTGATATTTCTATCTCCTCCTCTGCAGCAATTAAACAGTCTTAATGGTAGTAAGTTTTGATAATGAAAGAGGGAAAAACGGTCATTTCTTAAAAACCTGGTCATAGGACACAATCTAGACACAAAAGCTATTAATGATAAAATACATAAATCTGAATGTTATTGTTCCCTTAAAATGGCTTTCAAAATATTTTCAATCATTCACATTCTTAACAGAAATGAACTACATCACTAATGGACCCATGCTAGTGAATATGCATTAGGAACACTGGATTTATAAATCAAATTTTATTTCTTTTCAGACATCAGCTACCCATCATCTGAATAAAGGAGACAACTAAAATATAATGGAAAAGTTTCAAGAGTCAGTGTATGTTGTCAGTGATGTCCAAACAAAAGCTGACTATGCCTAGAAAAGCAGGGCTCTCACCTGCCAATAAACTGCCCTTGATCACTTACAAGAGGGGAGCATCCCAGCAGACTCTGTGTGTATTAAAAAAAAGACTTGAAAGAGAMGAAAAAGTATCACACAGGTCACAGCAGCAGTCTCAATGGACCCCTCAGGGATTTCTGCTAGTCTCAGCCTTGTCATCCTCTATGCAGCTTTTCTCTCTGCCCAGAAAATGTCGATAGGAAAATGTTTGAGGGGCCTCTGGTGGAAATTTTTTCATTCTTTCTGCATTGACAGGATGCCAAATCAATATTTACTTCCCACTAACAAGCTGCTCGAGGTCTCAGTAGAAAATATTGTAGAGAATGCGGGAAGACACGATAATAAACAGCTGTCTGGCTATGAGGAAAACATGAATTGACTGGAAACAGGTCCACAGTAAAAGGTCACTGAAACCCATGAACTCCTCAGGTGTCCATATCAACTACTAACTTTCAAGGCACATAATAAAAAAATCTCTTTTTCCTAAGAGGTATGAGAGAATGGATCCTTTTCACTCTAGCCAGCATTATACACTGTCTCAATAATTCAATTAACACATTTGACAAGATCTGTGCTAGTTTTCTCCAGCATTGTTTCACTGGTTTCAGCTGTTAAGTTAGCTACCACAAATCCTTGGTTAACATCTCTTCAGTTTTACCCAGTTGACTCTTATTTTAAGAGAAATAAAATGGAAATGCTACAAAACAAGCATTTTCCATTGCCTTATTACAGTATAGTTTGGGAATGTCAATGGCAACATAATTACAAATGCAACAGATTAATTACAACCTAAAAACATTTAGCTACTCAGAGTAGAAAGTTATAATTCATTAAGGGAAGATGTAAATTTAGCACCTGTGCTTCAAGAAGTTTCTGTATATACTGCAGCCATTCTTTATCTTTTTCAAATTCCGTTTTTGTCTTTGCTGTTTCCTAAAAATAGAAAAATGTAACAGACACAGTATTTTGACACCACCTGAGAAGAATATAATGAACAATAAAGGAAATGAGCAACTGGATATACATTAAATAAACAGCATGTGGAAGTGGGAACTACACTTGCAAAACTAGTTATCTGAAGCATATCCACCAAGTATGAGGGCTCTGTTCATTTATAAACTTATCCTTGTCTGTGACTGTCCCTAGAAACATGCACGGCATGTTCTCTTCACATGAATATACAGGTGTACATGTGATCTATGTGTGAATTTTACAAGTTCAATGTAAAGATTCCTGAGCCTACACACTGATAAATGGAATATGTATCTAAAATTTCTGTAGTGTAAATTCATCACCTGTATTTTAAATTTCTTTTCTATTTCTAGTTAAGTATATTTGTGTGGTTTACAGGTATATTCACAACAGCCATTACAACAAAATATATAGGATGTAGAAATTACTTTAAGAATGGTAAACATAGAAGAACTCTGTCAAAGTGAATCACTTCACAGGGGTGTATAAATGTTAGTAAACAGGGTAAGGAAAAAATATATTTTATTTGTATTCATGAATGTAATCCATATCAGTGCATACACATACAATGCACCTTTATTTAACCAACGTGAAAACTCTCTTTTGTGACTTCTGTAATATAAAGCTCCAACAAGGCTAAACCTAAGACATCACCAGAATACTGTTACAGCCCAATAATAGTCAACTCTTAGACACTCTCATTAAAGTAAGTGTACAGGCTTTTAATGTATTATTTGAACAGGCCTAAATAAATCTGGATAAGAAATGCTATTACTGTATCTATTTAATAGAGGGTGATTTGATGAAACACTATCAACTATTTCATAGCAAAATGTGTGACAGATTCAACAA
This sequence comes from Oceanodroma leucorhoa, assembly GCA_030449065.1. Classification (NCBI taxonomy): domain Eukaryota; kingdom Metazoa; phylum Chordata; class Aves; order Procellariiformes; genus Oceanodroma; species Oceanodroma leucorhoa. The sequence continues at coordinate 1,576,490 of JASVER010000052.1, forward strand.
AAAAAGGCAATGGATTCCCCCAGAAACCATCTGTCTACTAGAAATACCTTTAATAGGTATCACAATTCAAGAAAGGAAGCATCAATGGAATCAATCTGGCACAGCAAGACACATTCTAATTTTGTTTTCATTAATGCAGAAGTCTATTTAAAATGTATAACCCTGCGAAATAGTCTCATGAAAAAGGGAACTACTAAGGATTTTCAAGTAATGTCTCTACATCTACATGCTCAAAACAGTATATTTATATTTTATTTATGCATGCCCAAAGTCTTGCCACCTTATGAGTCTCTAACCTGACCTTTTTATTTAAATCCAACTGTTCTTTTTGTGCTGGATGCTGCACAATGAAATTCCAGTCTTTACCTGGAAATCCTTTTCCTCAATAACGCAAATATACACCATCTTCCGATCTAGCCCCTTTTTACTGAAGAGTCCTTAAAATAACTTACCTCATTATCTTCTACTTCTAATATCTCCTCAAGATCAGTTGTTGAAACATTAAGGATAGATGCTGCCAACTGAACAGACTCTTGGGAAAGACCCTTTTTGCACGCTCTCACTTCTCCCTTTTTTTTTGCCTGTTTGATTTTTGTTCTCAGCTCTTGTACGCTGTGCTGTAACTCTCTGGTTAGAGCCTGGAAGATGCAAGTAAAAAATACTCCGTTGCAATTTTTCTTGAAGTGCAAACACTATGGAAAAAACAGTATCATTTAGACTAAGCTCCTTTAGATGGGAATTATTTTCATTCTGTGTTATTGGTTCAATAGGATATGTGCTGTAATATTAAGTAACATGGTATTTAGAACACAAAATATGAATTAATACATTAAAACAGAAAATGTTCTTAAATATAGGTACAATTTTTTTTTATGTCTCTAGCAAAATAACTATATTCATAATGCCATCAGTAATAAGACAAAGCAGCTTCCACAGAATCAATTAAAAATCCTTTCCCAATCCAGTCTACCAGAAATGTTCTTGAAATAACAACAGACGTGTCAGGCTTTACTGTGGTCAAACAGAGATCTTTCTGAAGCTTATTCATATCTCACTGCATGAAGAAACACCAGTATACCTCTTTATTCAAGACCCGAAATTTTGATTCCCACCAAGACAGAGTAATTCAAAACTGTCCTGGCTACCGATTCTTCTCGATACAATTTCGACAATCTCAATCATGGCAGTAGTGATTATCCATTGTTGATAAGCAGCATACCCCTGGAGCACAGAAGTGCACCATATTATTTATTATTCAAGGCTTGCACAGAAGGGTTGTATTCTCTAATCAGCTGGCCCGTACAGAAGGCCTAGCCAGGCCAGGCAGCCCCTTTACAAGGGTGCTCTTAGCAGATAGTAGGTGTTTAAACAGATACCAGCTCAGGTGGCGGGAGGAAGATCAGGTGCCAGATGAGAACCACTGCAATTGTTCTTTAACCCTGGCTGTGACAAGGTCTGAAGCAGGGGTGCCAAGAGAAGCCTCAATTTTAGATCCCATTTCTGCTATTGAAGACTTTCAGTTTGTTTTAAGCAAGAACTAGAACTTGATAAGATGTCTGATGCTGTTAATGCTGCATAATTAAGCTGCCTTTATTATCATTACTACTATTACTAGTGACTAATAAATACAATTATAATAAAGGACAATTTTTCTATGATCATTTCTGAAATGTGGTATACACTGCTAAGCCAGAAAGATGCTCGCAGCTTAAAAAAAAAATCCAGAAAAATAGAAGAATACTATTAAAAGAAAACTGTTTGAAAGTTTTAAATGATAGGAAAGGAGAACCATTATCTCGAGTGGAAAAAAGGGATTACTGGGATTAGTAAAGCTGATGTAAAAACTTAGGAAAAGTAAAAAATAGAGAAATAACTAGACAAAAAATTGTACTTGCGGTTAACAGGAAAGAAGAAAATCAGCAGGGGTGAGACCACTCTCCTTTGTTTATTTAAAACTGGAATAAAAGAAACAGTATGAAACATTCTGCTGAAAAGACTTTGTTGACCTGAATGAAAGCTGAATGGAATCCAAACCTGATTTTGATTTTTGTTCCCCAACACCACACACGTACTGAGCTTGAATAATACCTTCCATAGCTGAACAAGAGCCAAACTGCGCAACAAAAAATTGATGGTTCAAGTTCCTACCTCTCCTATTCCTAAAGTTCTCTGGTTCAGTGAAATAACACCAAGCATTAGCATAAACCATTGGTTGCATAACTGAAGTTATTCTGTTTCAATATTTATGCCAGTATGACAAAAGGATTTCGTCAAAAGCAGAGCAAGACAATTTTATTTAAAAATTGTTGGCTGAGAGACAAGAGCATTAACTCATTGTCAGAAGATCCTCCTAGTGTATTCAACTTCCATGACTCAAGCAGAACTGTGATTGTCAACACAGACACCTTGGCTGAGTTTAAAATGAGAGAATAAGGTTTGCTTTCGATCGTCACATGTGGGGCTCATCTTATTATACTCTATCTCAGCAGTAGCTGATAAACTCCTGAAAATTCCTTCTCTGCAGAATGCCTTCATCTCATAGAAACTGACTGCAGAATTATGAAGGCTGTTTATTGGCATTTGGGCTAAAGTACTCTACAGCCTCTAGTGTATTCAAAATACAGTCATTAGAGAGCATTTGCTGATATATTTCGAAGAAAGCACAACAGATTCATCCGATTCCAAGATTTGTTTATTTTTCTACCACTTCTCAACTTAACATTTTTCTGTATTTAGCTAAAATTTAATTATTAAAAACAAAATTACCCTATCACAAATTTGGGGAAAGGAAGTACAATGAAATTTGTTCCATTTTCTGATCCAAGTGGGGGTCCCTCCATCCACAGTATTTCCAACAAAATATCTTGTACATAGACAGAGCTGAGAGGAATGAAGAAACTTGAAATGTTATAGGGAGGGAGCTAGGGCAACGTGGACCAAGCTCATAGAAGAAAATAGACTAAGAGACAAGAGAGCCCAAAGAAGAAAAGCACAGTCTATGAAAAAAAAGTTACAGACAAATCACAACATGCTTTTGTACCATTTGAAATGGTCCAGCAGTAAATTGGCTCCTGCAACACRTAGGAGATGTATTTGACAATGGAAAAATAAGCTCAGCTGTACTTTTTCAATAAATTGAATCAGCTTCCCAAATTTTAGAAGTCAGGAGATCTCTCTCAGACATAAGTGATCAGGCTAGAAAATGCACATTTGTATACAGGTGCAAAGAGGAAATGTAAATTAAAGGAGTAAAACATCAAGGAAATTAACTGCAAAGCCACATGGAAAGACTACAGATAATGATAAATAGCTGAGCACAGACAAACAAAAAGCATGATAATAAACAAGGTTAAACATTCACATGAACATCTCAGACAACACACAACCATTACCAGACAACAGTCTTATGATATTATTAGATAAATTTTATTGGTGTATCCAAACTCCAAAAGAGGTTCATGATGAATGAACAAGCTGATAGCAATAGCAACAGTGGAACCCAGAAACTGCAACTCCACTGTGCTTGTCTTTTAGTTCAGAGTTCCAGAAAGGAAGGTACCAGAAAGACCCTGGAGAATCTATAGCAGCAATTTAAAAAAAAAAAAAAGAAAAGAAAAAAAAGGAAAAAAAAAAAGAAAAAGGAACTTTAAACAAAAATCAAGGAAAGAAAAAAATACAGGGAATAGGTTTTGATATGCAAGCATACACATTATATATAATCACAGTAGATCATACATATAGAGGACTTGCACTTCAATTCCTTTTTTCCCCGAGCAGCTCTAAAACACTGAAGCTTTCACCATATGTGAAAAATAAGGCTACTTTATGGACTTCCAAATTGGATTCTCAGAGGCCAGCTATTTTTGAACCTGCCTTCTTCACATTATTAAGTTCTAATAATAATGTTTTGATATACATTTTTCACTGGATAAGTGCCTTAAAAAATGATAGCCTCCCTATGATTTTAAGTTGCTTTTTCAGTTGATATATCCTCATCCATCATATACAAATATATTCATGTACTAATTGTTTACTTATGAATGATTTCATTTATATGTCAGTTCATGCTTTACTACAGAAATGTTCAATGTCAAAGCCACACATGTCTTTAACTGAGTTATRAAGAACCATTTCCAAACTGAAAATTACAAAAACCTAAGAGTTAACCAACACAGATTTTGCTGGTGAGTGTAYTGAAGCCAGTACAGTATCATTCTTTGATTAAGAAATTGATCCAATGCATTCTGGAGCTAAGTGTAAGATTTTAAACTAAAACATTTCCCACTGTGTATTTCAGAATTCCCTGTTTTTAAACTCATAAGCATACACAGGTGATACAAACTGCCTGCAATGAAATCAATGCAGAATATGACTTCAGTACTGTATTGATGTATGATAACAATGCCTTTATTAGTACTAGTAATACTAGAATTTGATCTTTTCTCTTTGTTTTTCTTTGTTGTTAAATCTAGGGGATATTTTGTTAGTAAAGCCATTTTACCAACTTAGATGTTACCGTCAGAGTTATTCCTGTGGGAATACCTGGTACCAGCCAACTAGAAGAAGAATCCCTGATTAATTCCTGGAAATAAATCTACAACACATCTTGTTGGACCACTGCGATTGCTACTGGTCTGACTAGGGAAAAAAAAAAMMCAACTTAAAAATCTAACAACATGAGCTTAAAGAACCCAGCTCTTTTTAATCAGTAGCTATTGTTGCATTACCTGCCAACTCCATATGGTTATATAGTATATATATTACATCTACTGGGTTGCATACAGTTCTGAAATATCTCCCTTATAAGCTTTTTAACTTTATTTTCACAATCTAAAATACTCATTCTTAAGATAATAGTTTTCAATTTTGGTCTCAGCATGCAAACACTTTTTAGCACTATGTCTTTTGCCAGTTTTGAGATGTATAAAGACAAAGGTCTTTTTTCATTTAAAAGGTCACATTTAATTAAACACTCAAAGAAGCTGTGGTGATACACAGACCCTGACAGCACACTATTAATAATGTCTTTACATCCCAAAAAGCTCCGACACTAGTTGATCCTGGAATTGACACAAATTGATCAATGGCCCCAAGTAATGCCATATAACCAGGTCAATGCCTAAAATATTCTCGTAATTACCACGTTAATTTACACAGTCTATTATTATTGTTTGTAGTATAATAAAACTTAATGGCCCCAAGACAGACCAAAGTCTGTTGCTAGCACTGTAGCTATGTATAGCTAGTCTTCAGTCTTACACTGGTGCAGATATCATGGCAGAAGCCATGGCTCACATTAGTTATGGAAAACTTTAAGCTTTACTGTGCTTTGTACTACAGTAATAATGTTGTGCTGGGTCTGGCTGGGATGGAGTCAATTGTCTTATAGCAGCTCTTACGGTGCAGTGTTTTGAATTTCTAACTAAAACAGTGTTGATAACACACCAGCTGTTGCTGAGCAATGCTTGCACAGCATCAAGGCCTTCTCCGTTTTCCACCCTGCCACCCTGCAAAAAAAGTAGGGAGGGGACACACTTGGGACAGATGACCTGAATTGACCAAAGGGACATTTCATACCATATAACATCTTGCTCAACAATAAAAACTGAGGGGGATGGGGGATTGGTCTGGTAGGTAACCATTGCTCAGAGACTAGCTGGTATGTAGGTATGTAGATACCTTGGGGTTTTTTCCCCCTCTTCCCTTCACTTATTAAACCATCCTTACCTCAACGTGTTTTCTTGCTTTTGCTCTTCCTATTCTCTCCCCAGTCTCACTGGGGGCAGGGAGTGAGCAAGCAACTATATGGTGTTTAGCTGCTGGCTAGGGTCAACCAACCACAAATGTATAGAACAGTATAATGCACAGAACAATTCTATACATAGTATTTTGTGTGAAGTTCAATATGAAAGTGTCTTTATATACAAGTAATGTGTTCTTACAAACTCACTTGTTTAGTAGATTGGAATGGTGTAAGGATGTGACCCAGAGCATTACACCAAAAATGAAACGGAAAATCTTTTCTGAAACAAGGTTAGTTTCATAAAGAAACGAAAGTATTGTGAGGATGTTGCGGCTGCCTGCGGAAGATAAGATTTAAATTTCACAGAACTGAACTCTGAGTTTGAAGAACTTCTCTACTTTTGTCGTAGAATAATTATTGCTGGCCTAATGTTAGGGCAGATCCTAGCGTTGTAAAAGGTTGAGAGAGCATTACCACCCCAAATAGCTCATGATCAACAAGACAAAACAGAATGAATGGACAAAGTGACACAAAGAGATGATGTCATGCACTGTTTCAGCAGCTGAAACAAGCATTCAAGCTTCTTCAGTGAAAGTACAGTTATTTGGTCCTTATTGCCTCTCTAAAAATTACTTTCAAAATACTTTCAGTAATAATGTTTAAAATGATCTCACAGCATGATTGCTGTATGTCAGAGAAAAGAAAAACTCTTCTACAGCAATTTCATTTTTTATATATATTATTTAAGTTACCTCAACTAGCTTCTTCACTTGAACAAATGCACCTTCTAGGCATAACTTTTTTTTTGATCAGAAAAGGGACAAGAGTGTAGACAAGAAATAAAGACAAGACAGACCACTGCAATAGATTTGTCTGGCCAAGGGCTCTAACATGTAGCATTCTGACGCATGGGAAGTAGTCAGCCTCGGGAGGTTAACTTAATTCTTACAATCCCCAGAGATCACATGTGATTTCAGAGACTCCAGCAGATGCCCTGAAAGTACAGTGGAAAGGTGTAGAGAAGATATAGACCAGTCTTATCTTCTTCCACCAACTTCAGTATTCAGTACTGACCGATAATACTACTGCCAAATATTAAAGTGGTAGTAACATTATTTTACTAATGTCACACAGGTCACATTTATAGTGTGGTGTGTTTACCTGTCTTCAGTCACAGTTTCTGCTTTAGTTCTAAAATTTATGAACATATATGTTCAAGCTACGTGGCTCAGCTCTTGGATATATTTGTACGTATTTGAAGGAACTAAGATAGGCTTTTATTATCTTTTCCATTACAAATAAAGTAAACAAACAAGCTGTAGAATGCATTAAAACCCAAGCAAAACAAAAAGATACAGTCAAAGGAATATCCGAGTGACAATATTATCTAAAAGCTGGCAGAGCTGCAAAGTTTCAAAGGCTAATTCAATAAAGAGCTGAAAGGGAGAAATATATCCAGTAAAGCTAGGTATCAGATTGATTTATGTGATTTCAAATAAACAATCTTATGCTGATTGGCACTGAGAATAGTGCTCACAACTTCACAGAGATAGTAGAAGATGAAAGCACACATTGCCTGGAAGAAACGCCTCACCTGATGACCTGTAAGAATTCCATTTTGCACAAAGATTGAGAAATTGCAGTATGTACATACAAAATAATGTGGTATTGCAGTTGCATCTACAACCTGATTTTCCACATCCATTAACACAAGCAAATCTGAACAGATATGAGCATAACTAAGGATCTAACAGACAAGATCTGAAAAATTAATTGAAGTAATTTAAAATATTACCAGTCTCTATCTCCAGTTTGCAGTCCAACATCCTAGCCCAACCCTGCCTTCTTCATGGCTCTGAGCTATGGATGATAGACTGTGAACTAGAAAAGGTGAATTCAGTAATATCTCAAACCCAATTATAGTAAGAACATCTGGAAAAGTGTAGACAGATTTGCACAGTATTGTTTTTCAGCTACTAAAGCTAAACCCACCATGGCTTTCCTGACAAAGCCCTTGAGTCACGCAGTATAAAAGCAGCCTCAGGATTTCAATATTTGAACACAGAACTCAGCTTCCTGGCATTTAGAACTGCAGACCCAAAAACCAGTTAAAATGCAATAAGGAAGAAGGGTATTAAGGTACAATGACAGAAATGAGAAACTGTGTTGCATAAAATTTGATAATCTGACTCCTATCACAGGTAAGATTTGAATTTGTACAACTGTGCTGGCTTAAGTTGTGTTATTCCTGCTTGCCATTAGGAGAACAGAGGGGAGAAAGTCTCACTGGCTGGCAACTGTTTTCTCCAAAATATCTTTGCTACCAATCTCATCCTACATCCTCCAGAAAAATACGATTCCTTCTTGATTCAAAACCATTGAAAACAAATTATTTCTTTATAACCATTTATTTTCAAGTACAAAATTGAGAATGTTCTTTTGACCGCATTTTCTTAACCAGCCCCAGGTGCGGAAAACCACAGGGAAGAATATTAAAAATATTTCAACCTATATTTGACATTTATAAGAAAAGTAAATTGAATACATTGTTCTATGTCCTAAAAGATAGTTCAGTTTATTTAGAAATTAATAGAAAAGTCACTTAAGCCACAGCCAGTTTTTAATTTTAGATTGTTTTCAGAACAAACGATATTTAAACAAAGATGCAGCGATGGACTTATTCTGGCCAATTACAACATAGTTTATATTTCTGTAGAGAAGTACACAATATATACTTAAGAGTATACTTAAGTATTTTAAAATTCCTTTTGTGATTCAAAATTAGAGTTTTTTGTATTACTGGTCAGCTTTTTCTCTTTTTCTTTTCTAATCCTCTCTTGGTAACTGTTTAGCTATCACACTTTCATTTATGCCTGAAATCTTGTCTTAAAAATTTGTTTCTTTTCATAGCATTCTTTGTAACATGCCTTTAGGTAGAGTGAAGCCCCTCTTATTGCATCAACTGGGCGCCTCATTTATAGAACGTACAGCAGATACTTACTGATATGAGGGACATTTGGTCATATATAATATTACAGCTTTACAGTTATCTAATCTCTCCTGTATGTTAAGCTTTCTGACTGTCAAAACCTTAAGTTGTAAACCCAAATGTTTTCAGGCTGATGCTTTTTTTTTTAAGTATCAGCAAACACTCCATAGTTTTCATTGTACTGTTGCTAAATTTTCAACACAATGACCATGTTTTGTGACCTATAACAGAAAAAAAAAAAGCAGAGAATGAGTTGAAATATGTATAATCAGTGTGGGATGACAGGCAGAATATTTCTGCCAAAATATATTGGCTTCTAAAATCATATTTATGTGAAATAGGCAATAATAATAATTTAAAGTCCTATTTACTTCAGCATTTAAGTCCTACCTCATTTACATTATTTTTTCCCTGCTGTAAATTCTTTGGTTTCAACAGAATTACCTCTGATTTACACAGGTGCTAGCAAAACTAGCATCATTCCTTTAAAGCATCACATATTACAGTTATTTACACAGAGGGGGGGAAAAAAAAAAAGACACTGACAGAGATTAGAGCTTCATGCACATGTAGTAAGAGATGCCTGGGATCTCAGAGAGTTTATTATCTGAACAGTTAGGGCAGACAAAGTCAGCATAGGTATACCGGACATGGCAAAAAAAGAATATTCAGGGCAGACCAAGAAATACCGAGGTGAAGCAACACTACAAAGGTCACATAGAAGGTCAGTGACCAAGATGTGAAGAGCACCAAGACTTCCTGACACTCAGTTCAGTGTCTGAGCTTATGCTATCTTTCTGCAGAACACACGCAAAGCATAAAAACTATAAACCAGACACCCTGTGTAAGATCACTGCACTGCTGAAAAAAAGTGTTTGAAACCTAATTTAAGAGGTCAGCTCTGGCATTTCTTATACATTTAAAACAATTCCACAAATCTTATCAACTGTGTTTTCTTAAAATACTGTCACTTGTTTTTTATGATTCCACCCTGCTAGGCCTCTTCCCACCTCTCTGTAGCTCTTTTGGCATGTCCATTGGGGAATAGCCTCAACCCCCACCTTTCTAAATTACTGTGGAGACTACAAGGCTCTGTATATGGGTGCTTCCTGTTCTCTCTGCTTCAGCTTGCTTTCTTAGTAATCTGATCAACATACATCAAACAATTATTTCTACATGAACTCTTAAATAAATCATTACTGGAGACCTTTCTCCTCCTTTACAAGTTGTACTACTTTTCCTGTCATTTTGCCAAAAAGTTTTCCAATCACTTCAAGCCCAGTTCCTTTACTATATACTTTGTACTCACGCCTCCATCCTCCAAGTCTTCCCGTTAACATCGTTTCTATCTTTTAGATCGCCAACTGGCTATTATCTTTAAACTAGGCATCTTTCTAACTATCTCCAGATTTTACACGGGGCTGAATATCAGCTTTAAAAAGCAGTCTCTCCAAGCCATTTGAAGGAATCACAGGTGGATCTATACCCTTCCAGGGAGTGCGCTGCAGAGTCTCCAAGTAGCTTGCAGCTGAGCCTGTTGCAGTCTCACTCTCTGAAAAACTTAGAAGATTTTTTTCTCCTGAGGCAGAAAAAGAAGTTATTTGCAAGTTAGTGAAAACAGTTTCCTGTTCAGCTCCAGTTTGTTGGAGCTGTGTTCACACAGTATCTACTATGAGAGAGTCACAGTCTACGAGAATGGTTCCCAGGCACTGTAAGAAAAATGACAGTAGCACTAATATCAACAAAATCACCTGTGTGAATCAGACATGCATCTAAACTTTGCATGAGACATGCAGCTACAGAAACCTGACATACCTTGCAATTTGGTTACATAGGTTGAATAATTTAAATCAATTCCTCCAAACTCTTAACACAGAGGGGGATATAAAAAAAAATTCAACATATTTTAAGCTATATCTGTTATCATCTTTATCTATCATAATCAAAAACCAAAGTGTAGTGCTGTTCTTCTAAGCCTAAGAAGCAAAGAAAAAGAAGAGTAAGGAAAAGCTTTTCAAAATCTTTCTCTTTATTCTTCATTTTTAGCAATCAAGATTTTATCCATTAAGACATCTACATTATCTGCGGTTATCAGCATACTGTATGCATCACTAACCATATGCCTTCTGTAAACTATAAGAGTTCAGCCATTCACTTCATTCATTAAAATTCACAGGGTCTATTATTCTGTTTACAGTCCAATAGATATTCACTGTCACTATTCAGGCCTCTGATTCAATTTGCCTAAATCCCAGATGCAGAGTAATCCTGATGGAGATTAGCTTAATTTATCACCAATTTTTTCTCAGAACCAAGAAAGGCTAGTATTTCATAATAAAAGCTGTTTCTCCTTTTTTTCCTAAAGCAGCATGCACAGTGAAAAAGAAGCAATAAATGCCTTATTTTTTTTAATGGTGAGTTTTTTTAGTTACACAAATTTTTCTTTGCATTTAGTTCATCTTCTCTTACAGGTGTGTATTCCGCAGATAAGAATACTGATTCTCATCAGACTGGAACACATCCCTGTAACCAAATATTATGCTGATTCTGAGTGAACACAGATTGGCAGACTCGTCATCTACTCCATACAATACAAAATAATCACTCTGGGTATACTTTTCTAGGTAAAGTGTTGACAGTTTGGAGTTTAACAAATGAAATATACTTATTTTTTGGCTTTTAAGTGTTCCCAGTGGGGAACATTTTCTAGCAACTTGAAGTCACATTAAAGGTGTCCAGTTTCAAATCAAAACTGACAGTGCTGATTTAGGTAAGTGATACTATATGCTGCCGTTTGCAAAATGTCCCAGTGACCTGCTGAAGAACCTTTGGTCAAGCAACACTTCCAGGTCGGCACTGTTTATATACAATTGTGTAAACTTTTCAAAATAAATCAACTTTCATCTGCACAGCAAACTATAGTTCTAGTTCAATAAAAAGTTAGTCCATTTTTGCCAATTACAAAATTTTACAATTACCTATTATGCTTAGCATTTTTAGATCAAGAAACAAATAATCATTCAAACGGTGTCCTGCACCTGATCTGGGTACCCATAAAAAAGCATATTCTGCACACTCTGGGCCTGGAAGAAGTTGGAGCAGTAGTACTGCCAAGGAAACTGAATCCACAGGGTTTGAGAACACATTCACCAATGGAAATGTCCTATGAAGAATATTTCTTACTGTTTCACCATAACTGGAGAATTCTGAGAGTCTCCTGCAAGGATTTACTTCTATCCAAAGAACTGACTTTGTAGCTGGAGGTACAGGCAGCAGCAGTGTGCTTGTGTTGCTCTCTTGTTGGAAAGGAGCTGATAAAAACCAACAGAATATTTTCCAAATACTTAAGCCTCCCAACCCATCTACTAATTATCTCTATTTTTTGTTTGTTTGTTTGTTTGTTTTTGAGCAAAAGAGCAAATCAGATGTCATCTGCATATGGCCATTCTGAGGAGAACATTTTTCCTGGCAATGCTCTGTCTTCCCCAACACATAACAGTTCAAGAGAAAAAGACAATGATGGTAAGTAACAGGAATTTGCTAAATGACAGGAATTTTTACCATTTACCACCATGAAAGTGGTGAGTCATTAATTAGACTAATTCTTTGTAACAGGAAGAAGTTTCATGTGACATTTTCAATTAGCACTGCCACTAAAGGGCAGTCCCAGCATCTCTAGCCTGCAACCATGTAAACCTGTCCCTGCTCTGACCCTCTGTGGTACACAAAACCTGGTGCTCTGGGTTTTCAAAAGGTTAACTGCATTTTCATGAGCTAGCTCACAATTGACCCATATGTTTATGATGACATTTCATAAATGGAGGAGGGAGGAAGTTTCATAGGGGCAGAACTGACCAGTGACAGTCACTCAGAGGTGCAACTTTTTAACAGAAGTGTTAACTTATCTTAAACTGCATATTAAACTACAGCCCAAGATAGCAGTGAGAAAATACGCCATGCCAAAATTGATGCCAGGATTCAAGGTAAACTGCAGAAAGGTAAGACAGACTGACATATATTGGGATATAAGGTGAACTGACTGAATGGCAGATGACTGGCAGAACACCACTCAGCCAAGCAGAGGTGGAATAAGGCCCCTGACATGTGTGGTTCCACGTAGCTGTATGTCAAACAACAGAGCAAGGGGGAAATGCACCTAGCTCAAGCCCTGCTCTGAATAGCAGAAATGAGGGCAGATGTCTTAAGAGAGTGAGTGTTAGATCTCCAGGTAGATCCACTAAGCTTGCCAAGTAAACTGCCATGGGTCATGATTTTGGCAGTCAATTCTATCAGATGGTTATACTGGAGACCTATCAAGAACAATGCCAGAACAGAACAGACCAGATGTGAACTGTGCTTCAGTGGGTGTCCTCTGCCAATGGCACTCAAGTCCCAAATCACGGGGGCATTATGGAAGTGAGAAATGCACTCAGCTGACCTTGAAGCATTCAGCCACCATCACCTATTTATTACAGCCGCAGTCGAATATAGGTGCCTTATCAAAATTTCAAAACATCTTCCTTAAGGTTAGAAAAGTTATGATATTTTCATGCTTGGGCAGACGTCATCATTGCAGATTAACTTACAAAAATGAGTTTTGCTGATGTACAAGTTGAATGGGACAGACAACACTACTGAGTCTTGAGTTCACAAGGGTCCATAAAAGCAATATATGGTCAAAGTCTAGGTGAGCTGAAAGGAAAAAAAAAAAGTACAGTAATGCAGGAAAACAGAATTCCTGCCGAATTAGGCAGGATTTTGGACAGGTGCACAGCAAACTAGTACGCTGTACCCTATTTTCAATAGAAATCCAGTCAAGTAGTCTAATAGCAGTTTTTTAACTTTATCCAATGGCCGTTTTCTGCATGTGCTGTCACAGGTACTACAAACACAACAAAGAACATTTTGCTCTCGTTGCTATGCTGCACGTTAACTGGCAAGATCCACCTGAGGATCCGATAGTGCAGTACATGTTATAGAAAATACTGAACAATGGTACACTATAGAAATTGGATGCATGGTTCAAAAAGAATTTAAGGTGCTGATGAAAGCCGGATGGGATGAAAACATGTAGCTTTATAAAAGGCACCTAAAATACTCTCAGAGCCACATGGTCCCTCTTACAGGTAGTTTGTGTTCTTCTGTAAAAAAAAAGTTTTATTGGGCCTAGCTTACATTATACTTACAGCCTTACTTTTATTTTAATTTATCAGTCTTCATAAATGCCATTGACAAATTTTATCAGGATTTGATATACAATTCTGTGAAAATGTTTAATAATCAAGTTTAGCTCTGATCTTTACAGAATTCTAGAAACACCTAAATTTCATTAATTACTTTTCAGATCAACCACACAGTCCATTTTTAATCCATTTAACATACTGATATTGCATAGCCTACATTTTTATCTGAATGTCTCAGTGTTAGGTCAGACATCTTAAAAAAAAGTATATTAAAATGAATAGTAACTTTTATCAACTGACTTGTACTGCCTTCCAGAAAAGAAATCAGATTTATTCAATGCAACTTATTTTCCATAAAGCCATTCTAAGAAGTATAACTCCTATGCTTTAATACTTTAATAATTGAATTTCATATCAGATTTTCACTATTTTAGCCAGAAATGAGGTCAGACTAACTGACCTAAAAATACCTATCCTGACTGCCTTTTCTGAATATCGACTCAATATTATCATTCTTTTAGACTACTCTAATACTCACGGCAGCATTATAGTATATATGGACTCACTTTGAATACTTATTCAAAATGAGGTTCAGCAAGAGTAAAGTTCTTTAAGCAGCTCTATAAAATTGTAAGCTATAAAATTTCTCAATTTAAAAATACTTCTCCTTCCTAGAAATCTTCCATTGGCTACTAATAGACATGGGATGTTTCATCACCTTCATATAACATCAGCCTACTTCCTTCCAGATACAAACCAGAAATATTTGTGCAAGACTTCTATCTTTACACAGTTACAGAGTTGTTTTATCTAATAATGGGTCGTATCTACCCTGTAATAGCTATCTTATTACTAGTACATTTTTAAATCCTGCCCCTTTACTATTGTTCTTGGCCTTGCTACCCACAGATTTCATCTTGATATCTTTAGCCTCTTCTCCATCCTCCATACTCTATTGCTGCTCATATTTTGAGGTTATTATCTATAATTCATTTTTCACTTGCTTTATATTGCCTTTTTATTTCTAAATATTGTGTTCTCTTTCCTATCAAACTGAAATAGATATTTATAAGAAGCTACCCTCTAATTATGGAACTGTGTTTTTTTGGTTACTTAATAAACTATTACAGTGCACAATTTCTATTCATATTTTCTACTAGCCTATAACTTCCTCATAACAGCTTTGGAGAAATGAGCCGCTCTGAATCAGCTTATTTTAGGTGCCAGGTTGGTTCCCACTGAACGTAATTTACGACATAAGACCTGATCCCTATAGCACACTCCAACAAAATTAAGTCCAATAATGACTTACAACATAGTGGATACAACAACTTTTGTTTGTAATTATTTCTTCCACATTTTTTAGAAACTATTACTAGATTTTACAATCTAGCAACTTTAGTTGGTTGTATAACTGTCCCAAACTGGGCTCCCCATAGCAATGCAATGCTTTATTGAACATTACAAATACATGGTTATCCAGTAACTCATCATATCCTCTAATTTGATCCAGTAGTGTATATCAGACTCGTACCAGAAACCTCTCCCTAAGGTTTTGTAACTTAGTATATTGATCCAAATGGATTCAAGATCCTGTGGTTCTGAGTTATCAATAACTCTAAAGGCAAGTAACAGGGTATGCTATAAACAGAAAGAGCCACACTTTCTTCTCTGAAGTTTCTCTGTTGTCCTGTTATTAGCTGTAGCTACTAATCAGCAATGCTGAAATGATTTAATTTTTGTATGTTAAAAAAGGAACTATAATGTCATGAGACACATGGAACGGCTAGAAAAAGTAACTGCAGTCAATTCATTAATGAGAAGATTACAACTGCACTCAGAAAAACAAGTAAGGCTTGAGAAGCGATCAGAATAGCAGACAAAGATAAGAGGGTCATAGAAATATGTTAAATAGGTTAAGCAAAATACAGTTTAAACTCGACCTCTATACAGAAAAACTTATCTGAGTTACTAAAACTTGAGTGAGAACCAAGGTCAGGTGAACATTGACAGGTACCTGGAAAGAGAGAGTAGAAATGAGAGAGACCAGACTTCAAAGGAAGAGCTACTACAGGAAGGAGTACTGCTACTTCTTATTGTGCCACCTCAATCTTTCTATGCAGGTTATAGCGTCAGATACGTAAGAGGTATTTTAACAGTATTTACTTGATATGCTACAAAATTCCACTGAAACACCAAGGATTTTCAACTATATTTTTTACAGTGGTATACTGTGAATAAAATCTGATTTCAGAGAACTTTTTTTCCATAAATATTTAGCACCTAACTAAACAAAGCAGTCTACTGAGGAACTCCCTGTTCATCAATATTTGACTTATAGACAGCATCTTTATTTTCAAAATATCTTTCTGCAGAGGCATAGTAGTCAGCAAAAATGTTACTTGAAATATGCATGCATATTCTTTTATCCAGGGGAGAAACTACATATTTAGCTTTATTAGCTAATTATTATTATTATTTATAGAGAAACTACATATTAACATTCTTTTCACATACTGTACGACCACGTAAATGCTAATGAATATTCATGGTAACTAACAGAGAAGCAGTCATCTTATTCAACAACGAGTGAAGTATCATAATAGTTGCTAATAGGTGATTTTCCTCATTACAGCTACTTTTGAGAACAGAAGATCTTTTACTTTCTCATTTTCTAATTTTTGACAAACTTTTCATTATGGAAGTATGTAAACTATTGATAGTATGAACCCTTGTTTATCTCCTTTGTCTATGATTGCTACTGCAGTTTATTCAATTAAGACGTTCCAAAATTCATAGCAGCCTGAATGGAGACTAAATTGCGTCTCTCTGTCATCAATGACATAGGAGTATTTAATTTAAAAAAACAGAAAATACATTAGATTAATTCAGACTTTCCCATACTTCGCCAAAAATAAGCATGCAGCTGTGGAAAGAACACTCATTTCTTCCTCTTAGAAGCAGCATTCTGTATTAGAAGAAAGCACATTTTCCCCGTGAAAAATAACAGTTTGTTCAAGAATAGGCAAGATACTTCTAAACCACAGAGCACAGTGATCAGTTTTATACCACCTTCCCAAGGGTTACGAAACAAGGAAAACAAAAAAGATACAAAAAAACAAACTTAAAAAATAAAATAACTCATTTTTTAAAGAACAGGCATATTTTTTTCATGAAAGTCAATCCTCATTTTCACCTTAGATATTTTAGCTTATAAATTCTTTGAATTTAGGATTGTAAAGTACATTGAACATTTTTCGGTCTTTTTCTGTAATGAGGTTGATGTGAATTCTGCAACTGAACTGAACATGGGATGGCTGTAGAGTGACTTGTTATCTGATGATGATAGAAAGAAGCTAAAATGCACAAGTACTTAAGTTACTAAATTTCAATCCACAGTGGAAAGTTATTCATGAAGAGATAACTATATATGCCTTTTTTCCAGTGCATCAAAATACTACTGCTCTTTACTTCGGATGCTACCAGACTTGCTCAAACATACCTGAAAGCAGCCCACCTCTACAGAAATCCAAGAACAGTAGATGAGTTGATCTGTTTCATAAGTCAGTAAGATATAACTTTGTCTGAAAGTAGGTCTATAGTAGATATATGCTAAATTCAAGATAGATATATACTGAATAGGCATTATAATTCTTAGTTACATAGTGGATATTTCAGAAAAATAAATAATATTTATATTTCAAATATTAAGTTACAAAACACAGATTAGTCCAGAACTTCACACTGAAGTAGTATGATGAAGTGATCTATATAACACCATAGACACAGTATTATTGCATGATGCACTGTAGCAGATACTGCTTTCAACTTTGCAATACAGAGGCTTCCTTATTTAATATTTCTGCAATAAAAAGCAACGCATGTGGAAAATGAGGTAATTCACACTAATCAACAGATATGAATTATTTTCTTAAATGTGTTGGGAAATTTTTTTCTGAAGAGTAATTTGCTGTATAACTAAGCACTTTTTCTTGCGAACAAGTACACTGGCAGCCATATAAAAAAAGATGACCAATAAAAATTGTGGAAGTCTATGGAAGTCTAGGAGAAAGACCTAGAGCCATTGACTCTTTCTCCCTGTTTAGACCAGTTCAGGGCTGACACCAGGCCAGTGAAGGAACTTTAAAGATTGTTCCGGAACAGAGAATGCACCAAAGATTAGCCTCATTTAATCTTTCATGTTTTGCTTTCACTCAAGAATACCTTTATTTAGCTGAACACTCAAAAGAAAATCAAAACTCAAACCTTCACAAATGTCATGAACTCTTCTACTTTGTCATTGGTGAGCAGCAGCTGCTTCTGTACAGTTTCCAAAGCCTGCCCGCTCTGTTTAGCCAAGCCATGCAGTTGTTGAGATGCAGTAGTCTCAAGTTCAGTCATTGCACACTCAGTCTCAATCATTTTGCTCTCTAGATTGGTAAGCTTGAGATCCTGAAATACATCCGCAGAGAAACAGCAGTGATATCATAAAAGCTGACAGGCAGGTATGGTAGACCACAAACGAACAAACCAACCTCCCACACAATGGTTAACATCACAGAACATTCTACTTGCAACACATAAAATGTAATTTAATGGAAAAAGTAATTCCATTTTCAGTCATTACGTCCATGTTTCAGCACGTAAATTTCAGTGATGTGACTGAATTAAATCAGAGAAACACATTATTATTATTTTGTTCTTTTTTTTCTTTTCTGTATTTAAAAAGTCTAAGCTAATGACCTTGCAACTTCTCATGTGAAAGTGAGGTATGAAAAGGTTCCACAGTGAAGCCATCACAACTCTAACATACCTTTTTCTCCAAATCATCTTTAGCCTTGTGATACATCTGTTCATACTGAGACTTCTCTTTTGTAGCTACATTAAGTCTTTGTTTCAGTGAGTCAATGGAAGTTTTTTTGTTTGAACAGTCTTCAGCCAGTGCCTTTACCTGAAATAATGAAAGGCCAAGAGCAATTGACTATTAAGATATAAAACTTAAAAATGAAAATAAAATTAAAACTAAGCTTACCTATATTGCATAAACATACCTGTATTATATAAATAATTTGATTAAGGTACCTTTTTCTGAAATTACAGTCTTTAATAAATCCCTACTGCTGATCCAGTAGAGATCAGTTTGCACACAATCCTGTTACATAAAGCCTTGACTTGTATTAAGTGTAAAGAAAAGCTCTTTATTTGCAGAGCTGTTTGTTTATATATATTTTACTGTTACAGTGAGTGCAAAAGGGAGCAAACCACAACTTCCACTCATTTCTTCTATCAGAGGTAAAAACATTAATTAAAACTCAGCTGAGAAAATAACTGTCTACAATTTAATAGTCTGTAAAGCCTCTTAGATAATTATTATCATTTTGCCATACAATGCAAACACTGATTTTGGGTAAAATGAAACAGACCAATGCTCCTAGAAAATCATTCAGCTCTCCTGACAGTATCAATCACGAAGTTTTCCTGACAAAGTTGAGTAACAGGGAATTTCTTTGATCTTCTGCTGGATAATGTAAAATTTATCAAGTTGAYTTGCCACATGGAATAATCAAATTAACGTGTGGAATTAGATTCTCTGGAATCTGAGAAATGCAGCGCTTAAAATATTCAAAGAACAGTATAAAAGTAAATTGTTCCATTCTAAATATTTTGTCTAAAACCAAAACCAGGTACTCCTCTTGTTTCATACTTTAGCCCCCTTGCCTACTTATGCTCTCACTTTCTGGCTGCGGATTTCTTAATAACACCTTATCTTTGGCATGGAGGGTAAGAAAGTAACTCTCTCTAGAGCTCGAAGTGCTATATGACTGCAAGCAGAGATAGTGCCTGTGGTATTCAGTAAGCTCCTGCATTCTAGGAAAACAAAAGCCAATTAGTAAATTGTTTATTTCTATTTTGGGGTCATACACTGCATAATCTCACACACAGTCAAATGCCATAATCTTTTTCTGGAATTAAAGGTCAAAGTGCAATACATTGGCTGGATAATACAGAAAGATGCCAAAACATATACCAAGTTCTCCTAGCTTCAGTGAAATCATCCTAGAATTTTGTAGGAGAAAATAATTTGCTATAGAAATTAAGGTCTACCTACACAGACAGAATTACATTAAGCTAAGAACTGTGAATCATTCATAACATTGCAGTAGACCACAGATTAACATATTAAAGCATTTAACTGCTATAGCCAGGAGAGGTGCAGGGACTTCATTAGCATATGTCATGTAAAATCACCCTTGTTTCAGGTCTACTGTATTTTATGAACTTACAGTGCATAAAACTAAATCTCTAGTTACAGCATATCCTTGCAACTCAGTGTTCTGAATACTTTAATATTTAATTACACCTCTTATGAACATACATTAAATTATGCTGAATCCATCCAAGCTATCACCATATGCTGATTTCATACAAATTATAGTGGAGGGCATTACACCCTTAAATTAACTGTATGTTGTTTGCTTAAAGCAATATATTAATTTAGTATGTATAGCGTGTTGAAATAACTTCTGTAAACCCACCAGCTTTTGCTTTTCCTAAAACAATAGCAAGAAAGAAGTACCTTTCTCTCAAGACTTTCTAACGTTTCATTAGAGGTTTTCTCATTTTCTTGAGTGGCTTTTAGACGAGACCTTAAGTCTTCTATCAAATGTCTTTTCATATTAAGGTCCCTCTCCAATCGAGAAGTCCTAGAAGGGAAGAAGTCACACTGTATATCACTGTTAGAAAATATTGTTAATATGCGACTATTTAAAAAACTAGAAAGTATAAATGCAGTAGACAAACTACCATTCCTGTAGCTTTAGAATTTTTTTTAAATAAAAGCTGATGCAATCCTTGCAATTTACCATATTCTCAACCATTAAAACCAGTTTCAAGTCTCTTATTAAACAGACCTATTTCTAAATATGCAATTTATTTGTGATTTGCTTTTTGCTGTGTTTTATGCTCTAATTTGTCTGATCTGAAATGATAATAATTCTTCTTAAGCTATTACCAAAAAAAGAAAAAAAACTGTTGAAAACACAAAATTTAATTAATTAAATTTCTTTGATGTCTGAAGCAGGTATCATTCAAATTCTATTTCGTACAAAATTATTTTTAAAAGAAAGTGAAAGGGGGAAGTCTCCTTTCGTCCAACTGAGTAATACACAAAATACATGAAAAATCTCTATCCCTATAATATGTCAGATAAGATAAAAATTCTTAAAAACTGCAAAACCTAGAAATAACATCAGCATTTTTCAGAAACTTCTCAAAAAAAGAAACTCTCATGTACTACAACATAACCTGTGTTCAATGAGAAAATTATGACTTATACAATGCCCCCATCCTTATGATACAAATTAGTATTTTAAATATAAACATGAGCAATACCTGAATATGTTCAGATTTCTGGATTTTTTTTTAAATGAAAGCAAAATGAATGATGGTAATATGTTCAGGAATAAAACATTGTTGATACCATGTCAATACCATATTAAAAAAAATCAGGAAAATAGGGCATCTAATTTCTTGCATCTATTTCACATTTATACTATTAATGTTATTTTGGTAATTATATCTTACAGTTAATGAAAAAAAAATATCTATTTTATAAAGGAAGCATGATAACCAGTAACTCTATTTTAAATTTAAGTCTTATGGTGGAAAAATTCAGTTTCATTTTGAAACAGAAAATACAAAATGTACACAATTTAACAATTTTAAGAGTTCTCTATTTTTGAAATGAACTAATATCAGATAAGTAAACTGCATTCTTTCTACAAATAAAATTAGAATGGTTAGAGGAGTTAAACTCTGGGACAGGCAAGAAATTCACAGTTATACTAATAGGTTATGTTTATATAGTAATATAATTGAAGAACAGTATTATATCAGTTGAAGTAGGTAGAATAAAGTAGTAGAATAAAAATCTCTGTTGCATACTTCACAACAATACATGTGAATTTCAAAATGAGTAGTAAAGCTTAATCACTTCAAATAGAAACACATACAACTGTCCTTTTGAACTTTTTATGAATATAAGACTGGATATTTAATCTTGTTTAAGCATCTGAACCTTGACATGTCTCTTAGCCCCTAGGCAAAGAATTACTGTATTTGAAAGACTGTGTTTAACAGTGCTGAGGAATTCATTTAGATTTACATCAAGGATAAAATGGTCTACTCTAGGGTCTGGATATTCTTACTGCAATTCAGATACTGTACCTAGCTAATCACTTATCAGTTTAAGCAAAATGCAATTTTGGCATGTACTGCTCCAGTTTCTAGAAAAAACCTGTAACAGTCTGCAAGACTGCAGTAAAAAGAATAAAACATTCTCTTAAAAATCTGTTTAAGAATGGTTAATACTGTAACAATTTTACAGCTGCCACTGGGTGGCACCAAACACAATGGATAGAAGAGTGAACATACTTCGCTTGTAGCTCCCGAATCCGTTCTTCTTTTTCCCGGACTTCGTTTTTTAGTGACTTAATGGTGGTCAATTGCTTAGTGATTTCGTTATTCGAATTCTGTATTTAAAAATATTAAAATATAAACAAAGAAGACTGAATATTATGGCAGTCAACAGTAAATTTGTTTGAAATAATGGGCTGTGTAAACTTCCACATATTTTATGAATATTCTTAAACATTAATTGGGACAAAAAGAACATTCTTACTTTGTAGCTACACTTAGGCAAAAGCACATTCCTTGGAAAATATGATCAAAACCAGTACTTTTCCATTGTTCTAATAATGTATGGTTAATAGATGTTCCCCAGGACACCTGCAAGCCCAGTGCACCTATTAGGACCACATTTTCTCTTGCATAGCATGGTCAGCTGAAAAGAAGAGAAATAAAATTGGATCTTCATTTGAACTACATCCTTAAATGCCATGGTTGTACAGCACAACGGGCCTACATCTATAGAGCAACAATTCCTTTCATCTTCTGCATTTAAAAATACAAGCAAATCTACAAGAGCAGTTGTTTTTGTGTCCCTTGAAACTCAAAGCATAAGACAAAGACATTTCCGTTTGGCCATACTAATACAACTCCTACATTTTCAGTAACAAAAAGGTACGATCCCAGCTTTCAGGCATATGTAATTCCAGTGAAGGAGAATTATACAGTTGTTGGCCTTTCCTCATTGTATATAGTAGGAAGTAAAAAAAGCCTCAATTCCTCCATGCAAACATACAGATAATCTACCCATGATTTAAATACATAACAACTGAATCACTCTACAGAAATAAAAATATGAAATTTAAATAAGTAGCCACCTTAGCAATCTGAGCATAGGCACTGAATGCCATTGCTGAAAATGGCAGCTCAAACATATCACATACAGATATTTCAGAACTCCAGAAGGTGTTGCGAAAAGATACATTTCCATTAAGTGTACGCACATCATATATGTGTGCACATATGCACTCAGGTTCAGCCACTGTACTAAAGCTTTTTACTTATTATGTATAAACAATAAGTGAACAGACCAGACATGCTGTAAACAAAGATACTTCAGGAGAATTTCTCTGCTCAGTGCAGACTTGTAATGCCTATTAATGTTAATAGGAGTATTGTACATAACTCTGTGCACCTCAAGGGGAGTATATATTCTTGTGTGCATAGTTAGATGTAAAATATTGTTCTTAATAACTTGTCTAGTCTATTTAGTATTATTATAATGTGAGGTATAACCAGAAAATTGTTAAAATGATGTATGCTAGCAGAATATTCCTGAGTTTCCTGAGACCTGTTTGTTGAGCTTGAGCTTCATTAGCGTGAAGCACAGCACCCAGTTAAATGGTTTACACACCAGATACGAACTTGAATACTTAGGCGGGCCTCTGCACATGCTCAGAGGCAGAGACATATGCTTATGGTATTTTGCTTCCAAACTCACTACCCATACCTAACACATTTCTTCCTATTGGCAAAGATACAAGGAGTCATTATAAACAACATAAACAAACACTGCAAAGATAGCTCTGAGAAAAAAAATGAACTAACAAAACCAGGTATTTTGAGATTTTGAGCTACAAGGAAAGCTTTTGCTGCTTCCACATTCAGACATTTGGGAGAATAACTTTGTATCTCCTTTTTAAGTATGCTAGATAGCCTGGAACAATAGTTGACAACTTTTGCCAATTTCTTCTGCTAAAAATGACTTGCAGGACTTCAATTTTTGAAAAATTATTAGGTCAAAATAAGGCTAAGAATTTCAGTGACTTGATTTATATAGCTTTTGAGGCCCTTATAGTCAAAACTGTCATCCAATTCAGCAACCAGTGAATTTACTCTACTAATCTGGATTTGGGGTGACCGACTATGTTTATTCTAAATGTAGTTTTGCATACATGGTTTATTTGTGACATTAAAAATGTAATGCATCTTTAAGAAGGAATTAAAAGTCATGTTAGTATTTTTAACATCAGATCTAGATATGCTTGCTATACGTTTCCTCTACTGCAGAAACAAAAAAAACCTTTGATTTTTCAGCAATATATTTTGCAGTTCACATCCGACAGACAAATAAAATAGGCTTCTAGCATGAGTGTTACTCTTAGAGTATTTTACAAAAAAAAAAAAATCCTCATTTTTTATTTTTCTTACTTTCATAGAGCAATTGACTACTAGGTTTCTGGATAATGAGGACACTCATTTAAAAGGAACAACCCTAATTAACAGAAATTACTGCTCACCAGCAACACAAGCAGATTAGTCAAACCCAAATCTAAAATCAACACTCAAGAAGTCAGCGTGTATGGTTTCAAGGTCTCTTTCTCATAATTAAAGTAGATCAAATTATGTGCCTGTTCGTGGATACTCCATCTTTATCAATGTGACCTACCTTTACTAATCCCTGAATTTAGATGTTACGCATCCAGTGTGCTATAGCCAAGATCCGTAATACCGTGATTACCATGAACAGCTAAGAGGTCTGAGCACCACCCACATCTCGCGCACTAGCACAGCTAATCCAGTACTCGGAGCCAGAGCCAGCTATCTCACTCATGTAATATGGCCTTTTCTTCCAGTTGTTCCTTTAGCAGCTGGCTTGCTATTGTGCCATTTCTTCTAGCACCAAGAAGCTGTACCCTTTTGACCTTTCCTCTTCCCTCAAATATTAAACACAAAATGATGGAAAAAAACAACTTTAAGACAGTCTGTTGCACATATATTTCCTCCAGTGAGAAGGAAGGAAGAATTAGTATRTTCGAGCCAGGCCACCTGCTGAGAAAGCTCTCAGATCAACACAGTCCAGCATCTACATCATCCACATATAACAGAATCACTGGAGTCTGAAAAATTAAATCATCGACAAGTTAGTATTTTCCTACCAGCTAATCTACAAAAATACAAAAAGAATGATATCTCTTTGAAGACAAGAATAGTAGTGACATATAGGTAACATAACACTGTTACATTACATGAGCTGCCCCATCAGCCCAATTTCTATGCTCCCCTTTCACAGACAGCTATTGCTTACCTCCTTSTTAAAGGAAGCAAGGAATCAACACAATTCTCATTAAAGTAATTCCACAGCACTTTCCAACAAGATGCATTTAATCTTTGTGTGAAAACCCAGCAAGCCTCCCTGTCTGGCCTATTTGATCTGCAAAAATTGCTTTAACAGTAACTTTTAATTCTCTTGCTTAAGACTACATTTCTACTTAATATCAAAGGTTATCAAACACCTAAGTTGCTAATCATTGGCTAAGATATATAAATGACATGCATATGTGAGTATATGTATATCTGCTTGACCCAGTTATGAAATACTGTTCATACGAATTATCCTCAGCACTAGATAATCTGTTCTGTCACCTTTAGTTTGCACTGCAGCTGTTTCATCTCTAAATCAATGTTCTTTGAAGGAGCTGGTGTGGCTTCACTCTTGCCAGCAGTTTGAGACAGATGTTCTCTCAACTTCAATTTTCCCTGTAAATCTTCCTTCTCCTGTTGCCACTTGGCCAGGTTGGAGGTCAACACCTGTTTTACAACCAGAAGAAACAATCACAATTGCATCCTAAAAATATTTCTGCTTGATCATATGAGATGCTTCTCTGGTTCGGAATTCAAGAGGAATGAAACAGTGTATATTCTCTGTAATTATATTGCATAGTTGTTGGTTGAATTCTCTAGTCCACGCAAAGATCAAATCTGGCAGGGAAGAGAAGTCAACTAACATTAAAAACAAGCAATTGTTTTAAAAGGCAAGCTATTTCAATTTTGACTGTACACATTGCTACTTCTACCATGACAGGCAAAAATTATCGTACCAAACTGTAACAGTAGTTACTGTTGAAACCTTTTTACCTAGTGCCTCTCTGGGATTCAGCAATTATTTCTACACAGAGCATGAAGAAATACCAAGGTGTCTCAGACACCAATCCGTACTGAAGGTGGTTAAATGTCAAATCTGTTTTAATGGTGACCACTGTAAGCTCACTTGCATTGCTGTGTTGAAAACTGCTATAAAACATACACCCTTCTCTTGGCTTTTGTTTTCATATTTGTAGGGCTTGTAGAGGTTAAAGCAAAGTGGACCAGCTGCACTAAATATCTTCTGGTTGGCTGGTCTTTACTCATGTTGTGTTATTTCTTCCCTTTCATATATATGCACCATAGCCAGAGAACCACATATTCCATAACCTTGACTCTAGGACTGAGGTACTTAAGTGGTAAAAGCCAAGCTGGAGCAGGACAGGATAACAGATGTTAGTTGTTTATTCCACCGGGTAGGTCTTACCACCCTATACTGCAGCCAAAACGCTTCTCATTTAGCAACATAAATGCTAAGTCCAATTAGCAGACAAGGCTTGTTAGGGATTTAGTTCAAATAAATAACATGCGAACAAACTCTCAGTCTTGTTGCACTTGATTGACAACTGACAAGACGTATTCAATCTTTGTAACAATATATTTCACAGTACTCCTTATAGAGGTAATCTTTTAAATAAAATATTTGTTCTAATTTAAATAATATTGAATGTTGTTCTGCGAAAAGAGGAACTGAAATAATCTTCATGCTAGCGGTTAACTTTCACAAATCTGTAGTCAGCCGAAAGCCACCAATGGCCTAACAACTCTCTGCTCCTTAAGAGGGTAATTACACTACTATCTTATTATTTTAAAGACTGTAATATGGTAGTTTAACATAAGGAACAATTATACAAGATGGTATTGAAATCTCTCAAACGGCTAAAAAAACTTCCTTTGTGAAGAATCCTGAGAAGAAACTGGAGAAGATACTACAGCTTGAAATGACTGAATGTGTGCCTGATTATATGCTGGTACACAAAAAAACATGGGTGAGAAGGTTAAAGATAGTGTTCTATTTCCAAGCATTTTATTATTTAACTCAAAAATAGATTTCATACTGTTTGATATTACTAGAAAAAACTTTTTATATACATGCGTTTATAAACACACACACTTCCATACCGATCATCTGAAGATCACACATATATCCAAACAAAAGAAAAACTACTTATAGTCATGTTTATTCCCATTATGAATGACATGAGAATGTTTGTAGATTGTGCACTAGCTTAAAAAAATATCATGGATACAAGAAAATGCATCCTGTATTTAAAGTTAAAACTCTAACAGTATTTCACACTTAACTGCATTTATTAAAGCCAATGGGCAGTTTACGTATTTATCTGAGATAAGTACTCTTCTTAGTAAAGGAGTTAATCTTTCCATTTTCTTCTCCATCTGCTGTCATTATTGAACAAAAGATAAATAGTGTTAATGTATTTTCTAATTGGCTATTCCTTAATCTGATATATTATTCTCACAATTAATACAGTCTGAGTACAAAGACAAAATGAAGGCTACTTTAATAAGCAAAAACAGTAGTTGTATAGAAAGATATAGTACAGAAAGATACAAGGATTCGGTTAATTTGTCCAGTATAGCCAATATTTCTACATGCAGAATTTCATGATTCAGTGTCTCTATAGTAAATTATTCATAAAAAGAAAAGCAAAAAAAAAAAAAAAAATCATAGCTAGATCAATATCTCTGGTTAAAATTAGGAATGCTCCCGTATCTGCCCAAGATAGCTCATGACTCTCAGAAGTTTCTTAGGCTACTGCTGCCGCCAAAATGCATCTGATCTAAAATGCCATGACTGCAGTGGCCAAATTGCCAAAAATGACAGCAAATATATTGAAAAAGAAAGGGCTTTCATGAGACAGGTGCCAACGAGAACAGTGCTACGTTGGTTATAGACTTCACTTAAGCGAGGAGGTAGAAAAAATTATTTAAAATATGAATGTACATAAATTCAGAAACAGCATCAGAACTACGGGGGTGAAGTGAAAGTAGTACATGATATACAAGACAAACACCCTCCAACTTGCAAAAGCAGACGCAGACATACACGCAATTGCAATCAGAGATATCAAGAAGGTTGTCTCTTAACGGCTCTGGAGAAAATGTAAATGGTGTTACTGGGTTGATAACTATTGCTTTACTCTTCTACTTCCAATATCTTGAAAGAGTATGTGAAAATTCTATATAAATCTATGTAGGAGGTGAAGAACAGCCCCCCTGCCCCAGCAACATATTTATGCCTAAAAGATATCCCTTGCATTTACTTACTTAAGAAGGAAGTTCATTGCCCTGCTGTCCCTCACCACTCGCTAAGTTTTAGGTTAAGTCTTTTGTTCTTTTTTCTTTTTTAGACACAGGGAGGCGGGTTTGTGTCTGTGCTACTATGCATGCAAATCCTGAATGACAGAGTAAAAAGGATTTACTCCAGGCAAAGAGGTCACCAGGATGAAAGGTAGAAACTTAAACACCAGCTAGACCAGATGTTGGTAAAGGCAGGCTACCGCTGTTCCTCCACGATGTAGCGGCCTTTGTCTGCTGCACCTCCTCCAGAGTGTTTTGGCTTAACAGATGTTTATAGATTCAATATTTTAACATCCATCTATCTTAATCTCCTTGCTCCTGGTATACCCATGACACTCTGTTCTGCTGTACACAAAGGGATAAGTGATGAAATCTCAGTTTCTATGTAGTCAATGTAAAACTTCCGGTGACTCAGCAAGACTTTTTACCACAAGCCCTCTGCTCAGAAAGACAGCTATATGAAAGGCCCAGTGCATTGGTAGGAAATTCCTGGAATAGCCTATTGTTCCTCAGCATCACAACAACCCTGTGAGGAGCTTCTAGCTCAGTTTACAGCAGTCACCCACCTACTGCAACTGGCATGTATGAAAATGTCATTTCTGTTGGTGATGGCTGCTATTGCACTGCCACTGCTGTACAATATCCCATACGTTTATATTTGCAGAATATAGTACATAGAACGTATTTCTAGGCAAAATTATAAAATAGGATGTAAATTGGGTATTCTTGAAACCGTTTTTAAGCAATGGCATAACCTTATTTTACTAGTCATTTTGTAATCCAACTGTAACCAATCTAAATTTCCTCAGATGTGTAAAAATCATATTTGCTATGAAGTTTCCCATCCTAAAATCCTGGCAGATGAAAACATTACAATGTGCACAGAGATGTCTGTAAGAAACCTGAAGTCAACATATTCCTTTTTCTTTTCTCTAAGAAACCTTGCTACAATAGGTAATAAAATACATATGCTATATGCATAGCTCCTGTACCAAGTTCTGTTTTAAAATCTAACACTGCTTATCTGAAGGTTTTGAATAGAATGCTATTTTCTCACAACTTTAGCTTGATCATGAAAAATATACAAGATAAGCAGTACTTGTTGCACACATAAACCRTGAAAGAACTTTTCAAAACATATTTGCAGGCACAGTTAGGTATTTATGATTTTACACACTCTATCAAATGTTATTATAACATAATGATAAACCTATTTACAATACCCAAGGCAAAATTTATTGAGTCAGTCCCACTAATCTTGACCCTGTTTTGTTCTCTTGAATCAAAGCCTACCTCTGCCTGATGGGTGACTGAAAAAAAAAGCTAAAATTAATAAAGGTAGTATGTAGCTATCTTAAAATATGAAAAGATACTTACCAGACTAAAAAGCCAACTGTGCTGCATACTTAATGTGATCATATAGACAACAGGCAAATAACTCCAAATCCTCAGTGAAAGTTTTTTTCATGCAAGTGCTGTAAGTGGTTGATTACTTAGTATTCCATACATGAAGACAAAATATGAAACAGAAATCTTTGGTGACTTAACATCCTATCCCTAAGTTGAAACAAACACCCCCAAAAGCAAGAAAAAGTTCTGAAATGTAAAAGTTGTCATTTATTCTTCAGAAATTTTAGTAAGATTTACAGTATCACTCAGTTATAATTTTTTTCCAGCCAAATGCAGTTATCAGCAGCTGACTCTGTTTCACAAAATGTCAAGTAAATGAAGGTAATATAGAGGACTTTTTGCCAGTGCTTTAGCTAGTTGTTAGACTTCAGTAGCCTTTAGAGACCATTAAGTACCCTTTGGCTAATTGGCCAATGGTAGATTAATCCTCTTTTTATTCTAGCAGCACTATTTTAACACCCTTTGCACTCTGTCAGTGTAGTATCTGAATGACAAAATAATATTGTGCATGAATAATAAGCAGAAAAGTTAAATTAACATTTCATGTTTCACATGCCATACCTATGTGTCAGGGGAAAAAAACCCCTCTTTTAAAGCCACTGACATTCAACTTTTTTTTAAACAATCTCATGTTGACATCTTACTGAAGTGAATCTTCCTAATTACTGCTAATTGCCTATCAAGAAAAAAAAAAATCTTTCCTTGAAGTGCAGTTGTCTAGTATAGATGAACACAGCTCCAACGTGCATAGTAAAGACAGGCATGACACTTGAGGTGTGCTACATTATTATGAGGTCATATTAAATATGGCTTGCAATGAACAAAGCAGCTTTTAAGGATGTTTAAGGCACTGAAAATGTCAATCTCTCATGAAGTGTTTAAATTAGTTCCCAGCAGAGAAATACAGATATCAGCATGCAGATAAGAGGTATATTTCTCATCGCAAGTATTTTACTAAAGCAAAAACACAGTTGTCCTATTGATAATGTCACTGTAACACAATTGCAGTTCATCTGCTTTATAAAAGCAATGTTTACACCGTTATCTACAGAATGGCCCTTTCACACATACAAATTACAAATTCAGCTATTATTGGGAATACAGTTGTAATCACTAACAAAGACTCTTATCAAAGTCTTTGAATGTCTTCTTAATAATGCGCTAGTATTGATCAAAGTAATCATCGTTTATAAAGGGCTATTTACTGTATACCACTTCATAAACAAATGTTTTACTTGTAATTTTAATTCAGCTATTTTATAGCTAATTTATAGCTAAATTTATTCTACAACTTAAAAGTCTAGTATTACAACATTTGATCTGGCTATGGCATCTTATGAAATAATAAATGTCCATTTTAAATTTTGTTTTGTTTTTTCCATTTTGTAAAGAATGATAATACCACATAGATAAAGACCAGAACACATTTAACTATTCTAGAGAAACACAAACACTCATGTATAAATGAACTGGAATAATATATTCTGGGCCCAATTCTCCAAGAAATCATCTGCTGTTATAAGCAACAGTCAAGCCTGAGAACAGAACTGCACATTGTGCAACCAATGATTTTTCAAACAAATTATGGAAAATAAGAAAAAACTTAGTAATAATATAGGTAACAATTTTTTAATATGATGAAAATGCTTCTGAAACATGTCATCTGTATAACGATAACACCAATTCAAAGATAAGGGTTTTGACCTGCAGCAATTCTGTTTTAGCTTGCATTTTCTGTCACTTTCATTTCATGCCTCTGTATGAGTAAATATTGCTGTATCCCATGCCTAATTTCTGTACATATTAAGAACACTATGTTGCTTTCATACTAAAGCAGATGCAGCACTCCATCTGTCCTTGCAAACTTCTAAGGAATATAAGGACTATTAACTATGTATGTAACATTACTTATATAAGTAGTTTCGTTATGATCAATTATATGATCACAACTATGTGTTTTAATTTTTGTAGCGACTGAGTTTCCAATGTAGAGATGCAAACTGCCAGAATATACAGATGGGCAGGATCTTGCCTATAAGGCCTTAACATTTTTGGATAAAAATTACAGAACTTAACAAATTAATACTTCTTAAAAAGAAAATATATTTCACATTACAGTATCTATATCTTACATACTTAGTTTAACTTATTTGAAGTATTAATATCTACACAGACACAACATGGTACATTAAAATAAGTTTTACTACAATTAAATTAAAAATGAAAATAAAACCAGAGACATTTCACAGCACTTTGTCCCACCTGAAAATACCAGCATGTTATAGTAAGCCAGTTGTGAAGATGCGGCTGAAGTCCAAACCCAATGTTTCCATGTACCCATCACTGCTATTTAAACAAATACAAGTTGACTTGGGTATTGCAACACCTAACATGCCTGTGCACACTAAGTTATTTTATAAACAAGCAAAGACTTCCATCTGATGCATAAAATTTGCCCCAAGATCTCCACGCTTTTGTACTTACTAGAAAATTTTCAATATAAGACATGGAATCCATGCAATCTTTTACAGTTAGGACCAGGTTTTACTGCAGTATTTTTTGCACGGTTACACAGTATTCATCTGATTTTCACCAAACACGAGAGTTGGGGCAAGCTCATAAAGCTAGAAATTTGAATTTTTCATCTAGGGTCAGGGATAGTGCTTGCCATATTCCCCCTGCTTAATCTTAACACATCTAAGCACTGCAAATGAACTACTTGCATGAGAGCCAGTCAGGGAATTTCACAATCCCTACAACTCATTACGAATTTAACAGCAGCAATACTAAGTATTCATATGTTTCAGATAACACATACAAATACGCTGCACTAAAACTCATTGGGGGAAAAAATTAATAATGCTTCCATCTGTTTTCCGTATAGCTCACATAAAATAGAGAGAAACCAAAATGAAAATGCTATTTTAAAGGCTGTTTTTAAGCTTTCTTTTGATTTACTCTCTTAGTTCCAAAGCATACAGCTTTATATCTTTAAAAATTAAAATTATTTTTAAAAGAATATATAAGCAAGAAAGAAACAAAACAGCTGAAATAATGGTGAAATATTAATTTAACCTCTCCTCATTTCCATCTGTTTTAGAAAGTGAATCATTTTCTATTTAAATACTTCTGCATCTCAAATGTAAGTGGGCAGGAATTCTGTGCTTGTAGGGAAAGTGGTTCTATCTCCAACACTCTGGCCTCCTCTTTATATATTATTTTCATTTGCTTAAATCTCAGCTTTTCAACTGTTAAGGACCATTTTCTGTCAACTTACAGAAAACATGTCTAAAAGATACAAAGGTTTGAGGAAGTGATACAAGTATTTTGAGACAAAAATTACTAAAAAATATGTACATCAGAGGTATTCTCAGAAGTGGGTTGCAATATTCAACGAACAAAATTTATAAAGATAGCTCTATATTTAATTTTATACAATTATTTAAAGATCCCATTTGTAACTGCTTCATATATCAACAAAAGCTGAAAAAAAAGTCCTCAGAAGCTTTTTTTGATTTTTTGATGTAGACAGTTGTGTAAAAGCAAAACATTTTAAGTGTAAACAGTATTAACAAATTTAATTAGTGGAAAAGTTCAGTGTTCACATAGGACAAGACAAAAATAGAAATACACAACAAAGAGTTGAAAAAAAAAAAGGTAAAAAACCTGGAACTTTTCTAGTCACATAAASGTGATACTGTACAAATATTAACGTATTATTTACATGTCTATATAAGAAAATAAAGGCATATTGCTATCCACTTCTGAGAGGTATGAGCTGATGAAAGACATTGTTGGGGGGATGCGAGGACAGGGATATTTTTCAAAATCATGAATTGCATTTAAAAATTACCTCTAAAATGTATTGCATATAAATTAAAGTGGTAATTCATCCCTGGATTCTTGTAAATGAACCCCCACAGTCTTATCTTTACTTCGTAATTTACGTTATCATTGGAACCCTTGCTAAAATTACAGGCGTAAATGAACAGTTCAGGATAAAGTATTCCTTACATTATATATTAAATAGCTGAAGAGACCATCACAAGAAAAAGCCATGTTTTCAGCCTAATATATAAAATGAAATATACCTTCCCTTTATCGTGATTATCATCAATATTATGACTCATTTGGGCAATTAATTATTTTCACATACATGAACAGTTTGAGGACAACACTGTAGTTGTGCCTAACCCCTGCAATTCAATGTCCCAGCTTGAACCAGACTTACAGCTGCTGTCTCTTAGTACTTCTCTCATTCTCTTCTGTTTGCTTCACTGAGATAAGAGTATAGACAAAGCCACACATTTCTCTTTGGTATACATAATACCCTAAAGACCACAGGGCCACCTCTGAATCGATGAATGAACAGAAAACTGTGCACAGGCAGACCAGTTCAGCCACGAAAGAGTAAATCCTTTTCCAGTGCCTGCGAATCTTGTGAGACATGCTATGGCTAGTCATACAGTTTCCATTACTGAGAAAGAAACTGAAGATCTTGCCACATTAGGCATCAAAGGTAGCCTGGAGTGATGCAAAATAAACCTGAACATGACACAAGCTATGGGAACAGTCCATGACTATCTCATTAATTGCCGATGAAACTTCAGGAGAGCAAATCAGATGGTGCAAAGCATTAGTAAGGAAGTATAAACATTCTTCTACCTTCTCTAGCACTAACTGAGTCCATGAGGTCCAGGCACTTCAGGCAAACAGGCATGGCTTCAAAACCACAGAATCTCTTCCCTTAGGGTTACAAGGAGAGTATTAGTGTCTCTGACTTCTGTAGGGATGCCAAATAATTCTGTGTGCCAGTACTCATTTTCTGCAACAACTGGGGTATAAGGCAGAGAAAAATGAGGACCATCCCAAGGAGGAAATGCTGTAGATAACCATTTTTAAAAAGGAATTTCAGGTGTAGTTCCCAGATACTATTTTTTTCTCTCAGAAGTAGTCTTAGTTGTAACACTTTCCTTTTCTACTGTTGTTGAAGATGCCTTAGTTCATGACTTCTATTCCTTTATGCCTAGAAATACCAAAAAAAAAATCAAATGCGGTCTGAAGGCTCATGCATCTTCCTTGGTAAAGTGATGAGAACGGCTGTACTCTTTTGGTTTGTACTCCCGGCTATGGATTTGTCTTCCTGTAGTGAAAGGGAGTAGCCAGGACAACAGAGTATCAGCGTTAACTTTGAACATACAAGCTTAAACAAGGGATTGTGGGAATGAGAAAGTTGGAGTAAGATGCAAGCTCTAACAAAAATGCCAATTCCCTTTGTGCAATAAACTAGATAAAGAAATCTCAGTGTGGGATGGGTAAGAAAACAGGGTCAAACACAGGAAACTGGTGCTTTGCAGAAGACCTAACAGTGCTTAACTGGTGAAATCTGGAGGAGTTCAAAAGAACTCTAGGACCAAATATGTTTTCTTCTCACACTGTTCCCCCAAGGACAAGATGTGAGAGCTGTTGTTATGGTCCTGCTTTCTGATCATTGATAAACCTTACTAGAAAGCAAAGAGTAATAAGCTGCATGGAGGAAAAGGAGGACTTGGTGTCCAAGGAGTAAAAGTTTGCAAGGACTAGCTGCTAGCTCCATTGTTCAAACTCTTCAGTATTAAGATGTTAAGATATTTTTCCTGTGCTAGTTGCCTTAAAAAAAAAAGTCCTTCCGTTTGAGGACAAAAAAATTAATTGCTACAAGAGCAAGACTGGTAATGATGTCAAAAATACATTAAACTTCGCACATGTGCAAGAGTGCAAGTAAATTATTCCTGAAAATTTTGGTTTAACTACAGAGAAGATTCTCCTGGCAGCCTTCTGCAGTTCTTCAGTGCTCTCAGAGAGAAAATTTGCCTTATATCTACATCATCTTTCTTGAAAAATTAAATCTATTCTCCTTAAAGGAGATGGAAGCACAAACTGACCACTAGCCCTTTTAAATAATCTTTTACGCATTGGAAGCTTGCTATTACACTCCTTCAGTCTTTACCATTGATCTGTTATTTTATAGATTTCAGTAATTACATGCTTTCAATCTTTTCACATAGTTAAGATGTTCAACATTTCTTAGAATTCTTGTTCCTTTTTTCCGATATGTGTATTTTATGTGTGGTGCCCAAAACAACACACAATATTTCACAGAGTGCCTTGACACCGCTAAGTAGCAAAATAAATGTCCTCTGTGAAATCCTCTGCAAGAAATAGTGCCTGACAAGCTGACAA
The DNA here is from genome assembly GCA_030449065.1 of Oceanodroma leucorhoa. Lineage (NCBI taxonomy): Eukaryota > Metazoa > Chordata > Aves > Procellariiformes > Oceanodroma > Oceanodroma leucorhoa. Next base: position 1,612,689 of record JASVER010000052.1, read on the forward strand.
CGGTTCTACTATGAATTCTGGTAGATTTGATAAGAAGATGGCCTTCATGCTATGAAATACCATCGTCATGTTCCTGAGAAACAGACACCGGTATTTGTCCAACATGTGGACCTTTGCAAAATAAACACACACATCCACAAGCCAAAAAAAATCCCCCAAACCAACCAACTGCAATTTTGGCTTTTTCCACAACTCATGAGTTTGCATCTCACATATGTCAATCTTGTAAAGCAAGGGTTAACATGTAAAAATAGATGCATCATGTATGCAAATATATTTTCACAACCAACAACGACTTGTTGAAAATCTTGATTTGGTCTTGTGGAATTCAAACTACAGAAATTATCTTATAGAAATAAAAGAAAATCCTTACTATACTTGGGAAAAAGTCCCAAGATAGCCAAACTCAAACCTTTAACTTCAATAAAACCTGTTTCTTCTTGCTTTAACTAGTAACTGATTTTTAAATCAAATTATCTAGAGACTTTTCTAAAGATTTTAATGTTTAAAATTGAAAAATGTTGGCAAATATCACAATAATTATTTTTTTCCTTCATGGCTAACTTTCAAATTGTTACTGTTATAACTGTTTTAGAAACAGAAAATGAAAAGTAAAAATTGCAGCTTTTTGTGTCTTTTTTACAACAATTTAAAACAATTTTTTTTTTTAAAGAGAAGGTGCAACATCCATTTGCAGATTAACAGCAAGTCTTTTGCTGAAACACTACTTATAAAAAATGTCTGGAAAAGTCAGATTTGACACTTTACAAATAGATAAATAGTATACTGAAGCTTGCTTATTTATTACTTACCTTAGTTTTCATTATTTTTTACATGACATGCTTTTGATACTAACAAAAATGTGCAGTCTTTTTCAATTATAATTTATAAAGAAACAAAACATGTAAATATCAGTAATTTGGCAGTTTTATGTGTAAAAAGTCGCATACCCTTTCTGACCACTATTGCTTACTGAGATCTTAATGACAAACATGTATTGCCACATATCTCTAAAGGCAAACTGAAGCAAGAAAAGTTAAATTCTTTAGAGAATATAAGCAGAGTTTCCTGGTCGAAGATGTACAGGAACCATCATTTTGTTACAAACAGAACAGAAATTATAGACTTGCAATATTTAGATCACTTTCACTGACTTAAAATATTGTTTTCCCAAGTGACCTAAAAAACGGAGTAAAACAATAGTATGACTATATTGTACAGGGTGTTCCTACTGATAATTATACTTTCTTCAACACCTAATATAAAACACAAACACTGTTTTAACAAATACCATTTGGCTGACCTAGAAGACAGGACGAAGGAATAGGAGAGTCACGTCCAATTCCTCATGGATTCTCAGCTTGGATCCTGGTTTTTGCACAGTTTACCTTATGAACATGATCCGAGTGACATTTCACAAATTCCTGGATAAATGTTGCTACACTCTGCCAGCAGAGAGACAGGCTGTGTCATGCACAGATCAATAATAGCACTGTGTTTCATCAGCCTCAAAATCAAAAGTGCTTCATCTGGCAAAAGCCACGGCCCTTGAGGATCTGACATATATAAACTAAATACCCTACACAGGATGTCTACTACAAAAGCTGCCAGTGTAAAGACAAGTCTAGAGATACACAGTGAGTATATGTAAATAAGAAAATATATATTTGTACACATAAAGAATTTTTAAACTCCTTTTAATGAAAAGTAAGAGCAAATATCACAAAGCAGCAACTAAATAATGAAAATGAGACTAAAATTTTACAATTCTTGACAGAAAAATAAAAACACAGGACAATTTTTTGTTTGTTTTGAGGAATTTACTATGAAATGCAAGTACGTTTTGAACTGTACACAATAATACGTATGACAGTGGGCTGCAATAAAATGCACTCTAAGTTACATGTAATGCCTTCTTATCAAAATTATGTTCATTAAAAACATAGAACATCAGAAAACTTTTCTTCAGGGAAACGACTCAAAGTAGTCTCAGAGTAGACTCTAGAGATCTTGAGACTGTAAATCATCATATACTGCCTGTAGTTTCAGGCCTCAACATAGGCTTTCCTAAGGAAACAATGGAAATTTATGTCTCCTACTGCTTAGCTTTCCTCATTATTATCTTAAATTTATTTTTTAGTGACAGAGCTTGTAAAATTTCTATCTTCAAGTAAGTGCAGCACCTATAGATTTTTAATTGAAATTACTACCTATCAGAATGCCTTTTGCTTGCTTGTTTCTCATAGTAAATTTAGTTTTCTTTTTTTCTGCAGAGTTTCTATTGCAAACAATACTTTGAAAAATAAGTATTTTTACTCTTTGGAAGCCAAGCCTCTAACAAAATATCTCGAGTCCTTTATCAAGATTTTGACTCAAAAAAGATTAATCTGTCTCTATGCCCCCAATTAAAATGAAAAGCTTTCTCCTTTAAATACTTAAATACCTCACTAAAAAACTGTTTCCTTATGCTCAACCCTACAGGCAGACAAAAGAATATGAAAGAAATATAAAAAAATGGTTATTTATCTTGTTCTTCTCTGAATTTTCCTTATCAAGCTATGCACTACCTAAATTAAAGAGCTTTAGTCTTCTGTCAGCTGTGCAATCAGCAACTCTAAAGGGTTGTACCAGACCAATGTAATCCTAAATTCCGTGTACAACACAACAGTTATTTTTCCTTCTCTTTGCATTTCTTCTGCTAAAGACTAATTCTCTTTTAATGTTACCATTGCACACTGTTGAACATTCATGTCCTTTAGGTTACTCCCTTTGATTCATCATCCATTTTCCCTGTGCCATGACTCTATATTTGTATGTCTTGAGTGGTGATGGCTTCTTTCTCTGCCTCAGAGTATCTCCTTTTTATAACCTGATGTCTGAACATCATTGTAACACTCCTCCTTGGCTTCAGTTAGACCCTTACAAGACACCGGTTTGACTTCTCTTAAATTTATCATCCATGTTTACATCTCTTCTCCACATTCTGGGTTTCATCACAAAAATACTGTTGCCCAGTTGTGCTCTATGAACTACATGCATTTCTTCCATCAGTTCTTCAGATAAATGAACAGACTATTACTGAAGTTGAGAACATACTTTCCTGTTTGTACTTTCCATGAATTCAGCTCACGTCATTCAACATATCCTCCCTCTTCCTGTCTCTATTTTTTTCATGCTTCCTACAGAACAGACATTTTTTTACTTCCTTCAGAAAGACTCTGCCCACTGCTAACCACAAGCAATTGATTTCTCTCTAATTCTTCCTTTTTAGATTAATTGTCCAATATCACTGCAGTTCCATGACTCCAATTGGCAATGGTCAATTACAGTCACATAAAAATTACAGACATTATATCTGGTATGATTCTATCATGTTTCAGTTCTGTGTTCTTGAATCTTTTTTTCAATCTTCCTTTGCTAGACTGAAGAGTCTACTAGCAAATTTCTTTTTCTTAGATATTTAAACTTGAGCTACCTTTTAATCTCCTCTCTGAAAACCTCGAATTGTTCTCTGGAATGGTATATTTTCAAATCCTTCTCATAAGTCTTCTTCAAATGCTTTTTACTTCTATTAATCTCTTTCTTGGATTCTGGGTATTAGAGCTACATAGAGTATTCTAGGAGCAGTCAAATGAAAGAAAACATTCTCTCTGTTCCTATTGTATAGCCTCCAGTTTATACATTCAAGGACTGCGCTAGTGTTTTTCACAACGGCAATGGGAGTTCATGCTCAGCTCATTACCTACTAGGACTCTCATTTTTCTTCAGAGTCCCTGGTTCCCAGGAGACAGCCATTCAGCCTCACTCAACATGAACTTGAGCAATGTATTGGTTTTCATTATGATGTAATGATTTCCTCATTAAAAACACTGTGAGGTCATAATGATCTATACTTTTCAATCAGCCTCTGGTGGATGATTGAAAGCTTAGAATAGCTGTCAGTGACTGAAGACATCCTCTTGCACTGGCTTGGATTTTTTACATTGCCACTAATTTTTAAAAAATGATTGAAAGATTTTACCTCTAAAACAAACAGCAAAAAGACTGTCAGATATTTCATAGTATATCCAAATAGAATAGATGTGTAAGGTGTAAACCATTATCTTGGGGAAAAAAATAATGTTATCATTCATGTGAGGGATCAACTGAAAAATTAATTTCATGGTACGTGAGATTCTGAGCTAGTGAAAATGATTAAGTGGTACTTATATGCACCAATTTAACCTTAAGGCATGAATTGAGACATCGAGTTTACACTGTGTTCCTTTTGTCAGTGCTTAGCTCCAATCCAAATACCAATCATGATGAAGATCATTTTTGGAATTTAATCTCCTATGTACATTTTAATACAAGCTCCTGTTGCACAGGAGCACACAACAAATATGAGTGGATGTGCTTATAAGACTTCTAGATACTTACAGGTCATACAGCCATTTTTGCAATCCCATGACCCTGCTCCTTCAACTTCTTAGGAAATCCAACTCCTCAAATAAGGAACAAAACCATCTCTTAACTGATTCACCTATTACATGCATCTACCTTGCTAACCATACTGAGCACCCTGTTCTACCAACCTTATGTTCCCTAACTTCACAATGAGGGAGATTTATTTAACAGATTAGGACAGGAGCAAAGGAAAGTAAGGTAAAAGGATGCATTAGGAGAGTGCAGGAGAATTAACTCACTTAACGTTCACAATATAAAGGAATGCAAAAGTATTTCCCCAGTTTCTTATGACTCTTGAAAACTTTTCATAAGAACATAATCAGGAAAACCTTCACCTAGGACAGGAACGAGAGAAAAGAGAGACTGTTTGGTAAGAATCCATCATGAAACAGACAATTGCAAACAAGGGGAGAGAATTCAAACTTCCAAGGGAGGGTATATGGCTGATAGAAACCCAAGGCATCTATTTCTTGCATTTTAGTAGCACCTATATAAAATGGTACACAGAGGTGTTATTGCATAGCTTATCAGAATACTAAATCATACAATATTAAAAAAAATATGCAGCTACATTCTCTATTGTAATTCCTACCTTGCAAGTTCAAAACACAAAAGAACCTCTCACCATAAAGAGGTCTATATTCAAGACTAGAAATTTCATTGAATTCAGTGGGAATAAGCACATGCATAAAGTGCTTAGTAAACCACTTTCATAGTTAATACTGGTAGTTACCAATAATGAATAATTCATGAACCACTCCAGTGAACAAGCCTAAGAGTACTGCTCCAGTTGCAACCCAAACTGGTTTTCTATGACAACCTATGAGAAAAACCAGACTGCCAGAGCTGAAATGTAATCTCTTGTCTACATATGAATAATTATTCCCAAATCAATGCATTTTTTTGGGTGAGATTTGATGGTGAATAAATATTATCTGACAAAACCGTATTATTATCCACAGAATTTTACACAGAATTATCCACAGAATAGTAAAGAAGGTTCAAGAACCCAGTTTAGCTCTATGGCTAGGTTTAATTAAATGAGCAGATCACACTGAATTCAATGAAGACGTTCCTGTAAGCACAAAAGGAAATCCTATTACAAGTGGTTTTTGAGCTTTTCCAGGTCTCAAATAGCATCTTATTCAGGAAATTTTTGGGGAAAAAAACAGCAAACTGAGTTCTATTTTTTATCTAATAATAAGATAACATTCAATGCACAGGGGAAGTTTGATCAAAACACAGAGAAGGTGAAATAAAACAAGCTACATATCACAAGAAATCCATAAAGTAAAAATTACAGGACAATATCATCCAGTGTTTACTGTAGTACATGTACAAGTATATTCTATTACTGTATTATACTATCAGACATAAATATATTAGATATGCTTATAGATACGTGTACCATCTCCATTTGTAATATTACAAGAACATGCAAATCCTTGTGATACAGGTTCTTTCTTTTAATACAGAAGTATATTTTTTAGGATTTCTACATGATACAGCAATATAAATCGTACTGATTGTAAGTATATTCTAAGAACTTCATGTAGGCTCCACAATTTTTTCTTTATAACATATTTTTCTAGAATTTACCCATCTCTAAGTTATTTCATTTTGACAGCAATATAATACAAATCTCATAGTTCTAGTTCATGTCAACTGTTCCCTTTAATTTATGAATGAGACTCATTTCCTACATGCAATGTACTTCAACTGTTCATCAATAATTCAACAGGTCTATTGTAATTTTTCTTCAGAGATCAATATAAATGTAAAAGGTATTTTGCTTTATTTTTGTTTTGTAATGAAAGCACAGTTTCATGATAAATATATTTTACAGTGTAGTTTTGTTCACGGAACTGACTCCAGTTTGCTGTAAGTTTTCAATGCAGCAAACTATAAAAATAAATAAAATAATAGAAGAAAATTTTGGAGTAGATGCATTTTAAAAGGGCAGTTACTTTCATGTTTACCATTTGGCAATTCCTTATTTTATTGCCAAGTCAACTTCTCTGACAGAGTAGAAAATAGAAATATGAGAACTGTTTTATATCAGCAGCAATGCTGAGTCAGCAGTTTACCAGAGGAAAAATTATATAGCGATTTCCCCATTTAGTAACCAAAAAGTTTGAACAAACATATTTAACTAGCTGATCATGTTTCATTCCAGGCAGAATTTTGGACTAGGACTTGAAAGAGATGAATTTTAGTCTCACAGAATCACAGAGTATTGCCTGTCTCCATTTCCAGTCTTTTTAAGTGTGACATCATAGCCTGATTTTCAATTTATTAGGGTCAGCAAAGCTCTAATAAAACTACAATATATCAGGATCTATTCTTCTCAATATCGTCAATTCAAAACCTTCAAAAACTACAGGGAGGGCCCAGAAATTGAACTTAAATTCTGTAAAATTTAGGTTTGAAATACATTACAGACAATTTTTCCTACCTACAGATAATGTTGTTGTTCAGGTCTGGAACACTGTGGTGAGTCCAGGAAGAATGGCTTTCTCTCAAGAATACATAAAGTGGGAGTGTGTTTTGAGTTTTGAATTATCTACTGTGCCCACAAAGAGGTCTCTTCAAGGCATGCATACACAATGATAACAGCAATGTGACCTCAGAAGAAAAAAAAAACCCATAGAATTTACAACCAATCAAATTTTGAGAAGATTTCAGTCTCACACTGGGTCATAGTTTAGTTCAATTATTAGCTAAACCTCTGCTGTCTTAGATTGTATTTGCAAACTCTGGAAAGGTCAGGCAGTATATCCTGCTTTATCATACTTTAATTCCTTCTGGTTTACCTTCTCACTTCTGCTGCATTATAAGAAAAAGTATAATAGAAAATTTGCTGATTTGATTTTTAAATATTTTTGAGAAAGTGTCTTTACTTCTTTTTGAATATTGTTCCCAAAGGTTATAGTTTCTGCAAATTAACTAAGACTACTCCTATTCAAAGCAGTTAGGAAAGGAAAATCTGTACGCTTCTAAAGAAGGAGAGGAGGGAGAAAACACCTTTCTCCCGATGTTTTTGTGAACAGACTTTTCCTAAACAGCTTCACAGAATTCTTTGTTTCATTACACTCTGCCAAAGGTGGACGGTTGCAGAAATGATATTGCACTAAGTTTGGCAAAAGTGTTAAATAGGGTATATTTAGCTTTATTTTTATTTTTAAGACGGATACAAGTAAGATGTTCCAGACTTAAGTGTGCCCTTGTAAGAATGGAAAGGGACACTGTTGATCAGAGCAGAAACAAACTGAATTCTTATTAGATTATTTTTTATCTATTAAAATATGAGGTCATTACAGCAGCTGTTTTTACTTTTTTTTTTTTACTACTTCTATATATGAAAGTCAGAATTCTTGCATATACTACTGATGTAGTAGTAATCTCTTGTACAGTTTATCTGTTAAAATTACCATTTATGCTTAACTTAAAGTCTTCCAAATTTTAATTCTTCTAAAACTTTTAATAAAATTTTATCATCCAGATATGCTGTAAGTATGGTTAGTATTATCTGATTATCTGATTATTTTCATTATAATGAAAAATATCTTTTCATGCCACCACAGAAAAAAACCCACAGTTAATATAGAAAAGATGACACTGAATGCAGAAGCTTTCTTATGAACTTAATAAACAAAAGCACAAATGCTCTGCAGTATTTCCATGAAAGAGGAGTCAAAAAGATAAAACCAGGACACATGTAAAAGTGTTTCGGAAGAAAACAATTGGATATGTCTATAAGAATTTCTAACTGGACAGTGTTTATGCAGAAAGGCCCCCAAAACTGTCAAAACAATTATACATTTGCTGTAACGGACAAAAGCGAGCAAGTTCCAAAAGCAGTTTTAGCTTACTGCAGGGTAATTACAAACAGCATTCAGTTTATAATTTCAAGCTTATTCCTAAAATTTACTTTAAGGAAACCACAGACATACAAAAATTGTTATGTAATTAACAATACATCTTTAAAGAGTGAAAACCCCATCTTGAAAAGATGGCAAAGAGAGGCAAAGAGATCTTTGTGTAAATAATAGTTAAGCCAATAAGGCCTATGGCATTCCATTAAGAAATGCAGCTTTTCCTGTGACATCACCTGAGAAACACTGGAGAACTGATGCAAAAGATCCTACGGTACTGAGCAGTGGACCTGTGAGTGCCCTTGACATGAATAAGATAAGCACTAATGACTTAACTTGCTTAGGATTTTAATTTCTTATTCAATACACTTCGTCTGAACTTTTGCAACAAGAATGACACCTACTGCATAAAACTAATTATAATTACTGTATATGCAGTATATATATGTATGTATAATATATGTATGCAATAAATACACTCTTCTTATAAGCAGTCAGTGATATTAATGAGTAGAGGGGGGAGTAAATCTTAGAAAAACATTTTTCCTGGATTTTTCCAACAATTCCTTTCAGGAATTTTTCTAAGAAACTAAGGAAATGCTGAATCCCTTCACTTCTACATTAAGTACCAGCTCCAGCCATGTTTTCTACACACTGATATCAAAACGTAACTACTGTACTTCTGTACAGACGGTCTTGACTCAGTGTTGATGTGAATCCTTGGAGAATGCAGGCTTTGATTCTCACATGTGCAATCACTTTACAGTCATTTTTGCAGAAATATGCAAAGAATTGCTTTTGCAGAAACAAAATAAAGCAAGAAATCTATGTTACTGCAAAGAGTACATAAGGCCAAACAAAAAAAGAACTTGAATCCAGCATTCTGAACTCCTACAAGCAGACAGATAAATACATACATACAAACATGTCTGTGTGGATCTTTAAGAAAAATACACAAAACAATACATGTGCATACATTCTGAAAATCAACAGATGCCAGACAGTCCTTAGGTTGTATGAACTGTAGAATCTGTCTCAAAATGAACATCTGGAACATTTAAATCTTAAATCCAGAGTCGATCTTGTAGCACTAGATTCCTTGGGGATTATAACGAAGGACTGACTGCACAAACATCTGCCCTTGTCTGCTAACGGATTTATTTTCTTAGCTAAATTCAGGCAACATGGCATCTCGCCCAAGCCATGATGTTAATGTTTACAGTTGCTAGAATGCTACACTTACCTTAGCCCAGCATCACAAGTTCACTGTTAATGTAAGATTACTCAGAACTTTATGATTACATATGGAAGCTTATTTTTGGATATTAGTCATTCTGACACTCTTTAAGCGTTTAAGAGTCTCCCTAAATCCAGAGATTGCCTCAATCTTGTAGTTTTTTATGGTTTGTTCGCTTGTTTTTTACCTTCTATCTGTGCAAGAAAATTCTAAAATCTAAAGTAACAGAAGCATTGAGAAGAAACAATGACAACAGAGTTCTTGCTAGTGAAAAAAGTATTTTTAAAAAATATCATTTCCCTTGCAATATCTTCAAACTTCACTTCTAGATAGTATTTCTTATAAAAAAAAAAAAAAAAAAAAACCACAAAAAGCCCACTAAAATGTGTGCTTTACAACCATTTGATCTGTTTGAATCCTGGTTCTCTCTCCAAAACATGCATGTACCCTGCAGTGACTGTGTAAGTTCTTTACCTCCTTAATTTTCATTTGGCAAGTAGCCCAAGCCTCTGCTTTAAGTTTCCCACTTGGTAGCACTAGTAAGGCACCTGAAGAGTAATTAGTTGTAAGAAAGGGAATTTGAATTGGTTGCTGAGGAGGAAACAAAATGTGCATGCCTAATAAAGATTTTTCCTTGATTAGCTGCAACACCATTTATTTATTTTTACTTAGAATGCACCACCCTTTAAATAGAGCAGTGACCATTTTTTATTTTTTTTCTAAACTTTCGAGAAAAACTGAGTGAAAGAAAACTGGTTTGGTTTTAAGACCATGCTATTTCACTTTTAGTCAGTCTTTTACATTACAGCAGCACTTATCTTGACAAAAATTTTGCCTTTTTTTTTTTTTTTTAACCAGTTTCCTGATAATGGCCTTTTTTATTTTATTTCTCACATTGCTCTTCTATGGACACCTAAGGTGTAGTAGTCTTCTAGGAAGGCAAATCATGAAGATGTCTGAGCAAGCAGAATATTTTACCTAAATCACACAAATAACTCTCTGTGAAGTTTATACTGTCCATGAAACTTTACATTATGATACTGTTTCTGAGATAGGCAGATCTCCATTGGTTCCAATGACCTTGGAAATTCTCTTTGAACAATTCATTACATATATATAGTTATGCAAAATGAGTAACAGAAATGAGGTTTTCCCTCCTCTAGAAATTAGCAGTTCCCCAGCCCTAAGAAAGTGAAAAGTGCTGCTCCTGATACTGCTTCTGCCTTCTGTGCAAAGACAGAAATGGAGAGAAGTTTGAGGGGGAGGGGATTTGATTTCTTTTTTAATGTCTGCCTCCTTCCAGCAAGTCCATCTGTTGTAGCACTATAATTTTGGAAGCAGGATGTGTGTGTGACCAACAGGAGACAATTACTGCAAAAGTGTTTGTTGATTCAGCTCTATAAAGGGCAGGCCAATCACTACAGTATGAATAGAAAAGAATTCCAGCTGAGGAGCTGCATATAGATTAACACAAAATACATATATATAAATGAGAATGGGGAAAACCAGAAAGGAGTAATAGTATCGGAAAGGATTAAGTAGGAATAAAGACTGAAGTAGAGAAGAAAGCTGGCATATTTGGGGCAGTTAACCAAATAGTTTGCTAGTCTCTATTTTCATAAACCTTGCTCTCTAGCTCTCCACCTTGACAGAGAGAGATGGGATTAAATATATATGGAACTGCTCTGAGTCCCCTTTGGAAGAAAGCATCAGTTGCCTTGAGCACTCGACTCTTGGGGCGTACGGAGACAGTTGGTTTCTCCAAAAGTGCCTGTTCTTCACAGAGGAAACAGTCTCTGGACTGATCAGATTCTCAGGAAAGTTCTCAGACCACAGCCTAAAAGTGAAACTTCCCTCACTCATTTGAATGCAGGTAAAAAAATTAGCATGAAGACCATAAAGATTAATGAATTGGGTTGACACAATAGTAAATCATGCCTCAATATCATTTGTACATAATAACTGATTCAGAATCTCATATAAAGCATACTAATATATAACATTTCATAATTCTGATCATAACAAAAGACTAAAATCAATCTTATCAAAATTTCACAGAATTACAACAGAATTAAGCTGAACATTGTAAGACACCATAGTGAAAAGTACTTTACCTCTATGGTCAGTTTACTAGTTTGAAGTCTCTGATCAGCCAAATGTAGCTGAGTTGTTAGTTTTTCGTTGGTTTCTTTAAATCCCTTCACAGAAGACACTGCTGTCTTTTTTTCATTCTGTAAAACAGCTATCTGCTGCTGCAATGACTTAATTCTTTCCTGCAGTAGCGTAACAGAGTAGCCCGGTTTCTGGACAATGATATTTCTCCTTTTTGTTCTGTTCACTAAACATAAAATGTCATGTTACTAAACTGACAGATCATCATAAATTAGATGATTTCTGATTTTTCTTTGGCCCTTCAAACCACTGTTGTAGCCTCTAAAATATTTCTCAGTAAGCAAACTGGTAAATTAATTCAGTTAACCTGTAAGTGCTCTATGTTGTTCTTTTATGAAGTGCCAACACTGCAAACTCAACAAGGACTTGGAAGTTAAATGTGGCTCAAGTTTCTGATCAGTATTACCAGAAATGAAGGCTTCAGTGTCTTGTTAACAGATTTTTTTTAAGGTCTAAGCCAAAATACAGTTAATTTTGTTGCATTGGCTGTGTTGGCTACAAGAGGCAAACAAGAACAAAAGGTAGTGAAAAGCCTTGTTTTAGTCAGTAGATTCAATAAGTGGGACTTAGTAAAAATAGAGTATATTTTAAATGTGCAAAAGATGCTGTTTGACAGTTACTTTTTATATGACAATTTCACTTTAAAATAATGAGCTAAATCTTTGAAAATATACTCACGCAAATCTAAACAAGCAAATCCTGGAACAGCATATAAGTGGGCTTGTGTAATATAGAAGAGGTTTTGGAACATCAGGCAGGAATGCTTTGTCAATCTTGCTTACGAAGTTGTCAAAAATATATAATATTCCTACCTTTGCTTAGAATTGATGGGTAAGATGTTATGAGATCGCAGATCTTCCTCCTCTTGGAATGTAACTTTTCTAGGTCTTTATTCTGTGAATGGCCCTATACAAAAAACAGAAGCAGAAAGCTAGCAACACTTCATTATGGCACACCAACCACAATATTCCAAAGTTTTCCTGAATTTCCTGAATTGAAACAACAAAAATTACTTCAAATAATACACAAAATTCTAATGAATTTTAATTTGAAAATCAGTCTTAGAACATCAGCCAGTGAAGAGTACAAATTTCTGTCTTTCCCATCAAATGTAGAAGAAATAACGAACTGTTATAGGTAATTCATAACCCTTTCCAAAGAATCCCAGAGAAAAATGAGTGTCTGTTAATGCCTACATTATTTTTTTAGATAAGATATGAATTTACTTGTAGGGAAAAAAGATGGTGTGTATTACTTGAAAGCCTACAATATCTTATTTTTCAAGATATTCAAGTGAAAATAAAAGGGAATAGAGGTCTTATTCATTCAAAAGGAAGAAGATCAGATTAGACATTGAGTTGTAACTGGAAGATGCATGAATATACATGAAATTGCAAATACAATCCCTGTGTTTGTACAAGGCTTAACAAAAGTCAGCTTCATGCCTTTTAAAGATCTGATTTGAAAAATCAGCTATTTCCAGAACCTATCAAATGTTCAATGACAGAAGCAGAGGCTGAAGAAGAATGCTGCTTGCAATACGTAAAATGAAAATGGCCAGAGCATGGCTTACTCCAAAATCAAAGTACTATTTCCCTGGCTCTTAAATGCTCAGTGTATTTTGAAACACTTTTGTTCTGGAATTCTGCAACATTTATCCAATTTTTAAAGTTTTCAGTTTGCAATTTCTATGTAATATCATGCAAAATAGTTCTGGAAATATTTGTAACTAAAATAGCTGTTCATCAAATTTAAGAGAGTAAACAGCAATGCATTATCTATTAACTGCACTGAACAAATTACTGACATTGTAGGATAGTTTAGCCATGAATTCTAGATTTGTACAATCACCACACAATTTGAAGGACAGGAAAATAGGATATGCTAGGAAAAAAAAATAAAAGAAATGTAAGTGCCAACTTCTCAGACTAAAACCAAAGCAAAGGAAAACAAAGGAGCTCAAGCTCTTGTAGGTCTGTCTCCTTCGAGTAGTCTCTGAATTATTTTATTCCATGTCTCAAAGACAACAATGGAAACAAGTACTAAGTCCCTGTCAGTATGACCAGAGGATCCTACAAACACTGAAGACATATAATTGGATGACCGATGCTGGTCTTGAAATGGTGATTATACGTTACATAGAACTGAGCTCTCAACAGAAGATCCTTGCCTGCAGCGAAAAGATGGAGATCTCCACTCTAGGACACAGCTCTGACAAACATATGAGTTGTATGAGAGTGCTAACAACTCTCCTGATACTGCATAGGATATATTATATATTTATACCATGTGGGGCAAAACTGAGAAGTCCTTGTGTCATAAATGATCTCATCTCCAACCGCAGGCATAGCTCAGGACTTAGGAGATTCCTCTAGCCTCTCTTTGTACGAGAATAGCATGACCCAGCTGGAGTGTCCTTAAATCCTCAGGAGGAATTAAGATTTCTGTTAAAATTAGTGTTCCCAATTGTCAATACTAAACCTTTTTGCAATGCTATCTTCTGTACCCACAAACCATGTTTTCACTGCTTTTTCTGCAACAAGGGATTTCTGTTGAAGCATATTTACCTGCTTAGGATTCTTGGGATGCTTCCTGTGTATGCTCCAAGTCCAGCAGTCTCTTACATATGTGTATCAGAATATATCTGTGTTTGTCTTTTCCAGTAGGAACAGAGACTAAATGCAATACAGGCAAACAGGAGAGGTACTGGCTGGGTCTACAGTACCAAGCAAGAGAGACCAGAGTCTTCTGGATTCCCTGCCTTGTATATGCTCACTTAGGAGCAGCAGGACATAACAGGAGTAGCACAGTGTCAGATTTTCACATACATCATGTGCACCTGCTCATACTGTGTATTCTATATCAACAGATGGTTGCAGAAGAATTTCCCCCTTTTTTCAGCTTTTCTGCCAGAAAAATAGATCTTTTGATGGAAACACACAATCAAGACTATGTAACAAGACCAGAGAGTTTGTATTTGCTTTAAAATTTTGGAGATTAAGAAAATATAATCTGTTTTCAAACTCTTTATTATATCACCATACATAACAGAATTTCAACTAGTTTTCTAACAGCAGAAAGTTGTTCAGTGTTTCAGTATTCTGTTTCTTGAACTAAGAAACAACAGTATCTGCTTGTGTTTTAAATTCCATGAAGTGATTTATTTGGGCAAACACAAGAGGGAAAAAGTATTAGACGCTGTTCAAAAGTCCAAAAATGAGTCATCTGTTACAGATTGTGTGGAGCCTCTAAAGACCTGGGAAACGACCAGCTGGCCCTCTTCTGCGAGAAAACAGCATATAGATGTTAGGAATGAGACATGGGGTTCAAATCCCAGACAATGAATGTAAATGGGCTAAGAAGCAGCTAAAAGCACACTTTTCTCTAGGTAGAATCTCCTGGACAGAGATAGAGCAAAAAGCATCATTCTAAGATGCAGACAACTCTTTCTGCCCACACCAAACAAACAGAGAGGTGTTCCTGCTTGATTAGTCAGCACACCATTTTGCTAGAGGGAAGGAGAGGATGTTGCTGTTTCCTTGTTATGGGTTAGGTCACCCTGTTCTCTATAGCTTTTCTGATTGAGAGAGTATAATGGGATATCTGTGGCATTCTTTGTCTGGACTGTGAGACAGCAGGGCTAGCTTACAGCAGCTTTACATTTTTTAATCAGCTTTTGCACTCCTGACACCCCCTCCAAATACTTTTGCAGACTAATTGTTCACAAAATATTGTAAATTCTAATGAAACTACCCATTGAATATCTGGAAGCAGATTTTCTTTTCAGTTTACAACAAGAGTCAAATTAATTAAGAAGGGAACAGCAGTGATAATACTACTAAACTTCAACACTCTGCACAGGAGAACAAACAAGATCTATTATATACCTTTTTATTATACTGCTGGTTTTTGTCTTCTAAATGAATAATGTTGCAGGGCTTTTGACTATCTCCTATTTGCTTTCTTCCCTGTTGTTTACTTCTGTCTGGCAGTGGATCAATGTTTTGCGCTGTCTTCACAATCACTGTTTCGAAACTTTCAGAAGTTGGTATTTCAGAGTCACTAAAACAGCACATTCAGGAAAACAAAACAAAATAAAGCTAAACATTAAAATTCCAAACAGCTAATGCTTGAGCACAAAGAAAATAACACATGCAAGAAAGAAGAGAAACTAATACAAAATCCAAACAGTACTAAGTTGACTTAATAACAGATGTTTACAAATACAGTGAAGAAGAAATCTCTGAAATTGTCTTATCAAGTTCTACTCTGTCAAGTGGAATCTCACTCTACAACGCAGAGAGGCCTGAGACTTTAACTGCTTCTTAAAGGACAGCTTTTCTTACAGCCTAAAAAAGTGACATACATGAAAAACTACTTGATAGTACTTCTAGAATGTGAATGGCTCACAAAGATATACTACGTTTATACTTTCCTTCATTTTCACATTTGATAACAAAACAAACAAATGCACCGTACTTCACTTAATAACATTTTGTTTCAATTGAACTTTATTTGTAGTGTTGACTGAGACAAACTCAGAAATCACTCTTCAGTGAAATCTCTGCCTAGCATCCCTTTGGAGTGCTTTTAAATTCTGTAAGCTTGGTAGTCCTTCTACTGAAATTGCCTGCCATGCAAAGAAACTACTGAAACTACTTCAAATTTTTCCTTAAACTTGCACTCAATGAGTTCTTAATTTCCAGTTTTTCACTGCCTTGCCCCAGATTATCATTTGTTTTCCAACATTCCGTGAAGTCTATCTTAAAACATGAAGTCTTGGATATATAATTTTCTATACCATCAGTGACTATTCATCACCATTTCTGCAAACAGATTTGTAAAGGAATCCCTTGACAGAAGGTGATTTTGATTTGTTACCTTCTAAACCAAGACATTTTAAAAGGTACAACTGAGTTCAAATTAATTGTACCGTCACAAAAATCAATGGTTTAGAGATGAAAGCTACTTAACCAGAGAAAAGGCCTCAAATTGAAGAGAAGAGTTCATACAGAAACATGTTTATATTTTCCAAAACCTATCCTGACACATTGGTGTGTCTTATTGACTGATAAGAACAAAATCAATGTAATAGTTTGAAGGTGCTGCAGTAGCACAGAGATATTTCTAACTACATACTCATTTCCCTCACTTGAATGCTTTCAAGGAATGTTCTATTTAGAAAACGGAAGGCTTGAATCTAGAAACTTAGAGACAGCTACTAGTGATAAAGAACAGTATAGAAGAGGGAATTAAATGAAGATATTTCCCTAACTTGTTAAGAATGACACTTTGAAACATCACCTCCAAAAATGTTCACTATTCTATGACAAGAATTCCCTAACCTGACACTTGTACAATTATTGAAAGTAGCATTTATGGCTAGCCACGACAACTGAAGCCATACAATTACTTTGCACTTCACTTCAAACTCAGGTTGCAGTG
Source organism: Oceanodroma leucorhoa (assembly GCA_030449065.1). Taxonomy (NCBI): domain Eukaryota; kingdom Metazoa; phylum Chordata; class Aves; order Procellariiformes; genus Oceanodroma; species Oceanodroma leucorhoa. Next base: position 1,629,864 of record JASVER010000052.1, read on the forward strand.
ACAATTTGTTTGCTCAAAAAGCAAAACATAGTAAATTAAATAAAAAGCTCACTAACTGCAACAGAAAAACATGTATGTTTTCTGTAAAATCAGATCTGCAGTATTAAATTAAACAGAAAAACAAACAAGCTTTACATTAGTGATAGCAACTGACAAATTACTTGGTTCTTAATTTGTTTTCTCTCTCAAGATACTGTGTTCATGAGTCCCCTATTTTGCATGGGGAGAAGCAGCAGAAGGGCTTCATTTGCCACTGTTTATTTGCTCCATATGACATATAAAGCCAACATGAAGTTTATGAAGACGATTCTGTTTTCTTTACTCTTTTGTCACCTTCTCTATATTTCAGGTAACTACAGGCTTGAGAAATCTCTTTGCATGTCTCTTAGGACAAAGTATTGAAAGACAAGGTGTGATATCCATTTACCTAGTGGCTTACTGCTGCCTCCTCAGGTATGTGTGGACAAACAGAAGCAGAAGCAAAAATTGTAAACATTTATGAAGCTTGCCAGTGCAATTTTCTGAGGGCCTTGTGACTCATGACTGGGACTCTATGCAGTAACAATTACCTTTAAAGAACTGATTTTTAACCATCATTCAATTAAAGTTAGTACAATGACTGTGCATAAAACATACATGAAATAATTAGTGTGGATGGTTCTTAATTTAAAGGATGTTAAACAGCTTGTAGACATCTGCTAGCAAGCTGAAATGGGTCATTCAAAATTTATCTAACTAAATTAAGGGGAAAAAATGTTTCTCCTCCCGGGTCGGCATGTCACAAGATAACTAAACCGACTTAGTAGGCTTGCCTGGGAATCCTTAGCTGTCAGTGGTGAATATGCAAAGGGCCAGCAAATTAAATCAACCTGCCAAACTGTCAATTTCAAGCCTCATGACTGCATGAAAATAGCATCACTGGAAGAAATCAAGCATTGCCTTCTTTTGGGTTTCCTGGCACCTATTCAAATACTCATGCAGTTGTGGCTAATTTTGCATGCAAATTTCAGTCAATAAGCTCAGAACAAGACCTCCCAAGATATTTCAAAGGATCTGACAGTATTTTTTTTGAATACCAAATCAACAGTAGTTGAAATTCAATCTCCATTTGCTAGTGCTTTACATATGCACAGTGTCCCCTCTACAGGGCTAAGTTAATGAGAGCCGTACCTGCTTTCACTCACATCCTCCCAGCCGTCCTTACTGAAGTTCTCAAATACATTACTCATAGCCTTGATGGACTGTTTGAGAAAAGCTCCATGATGTCCCAAAGAGCTCTTTTTCTTGGCTGTTTTTAATTTAACCTTGGTGCCTGTTATCTTGCAATTACATTGCCCAGAGGTTGCCACTGCTTTGGCTTCATCCAGCAAACACTTCAGCTCCTGCACTTGACTCAGCAAATCTTCATTTTCATTTCTCAACCTGTTAGCTTCTACTACTTGCCTCTTCAAAGAGGCAGCTTCTTCTTCCTGCTCATCAATCACTAACTGAAGTTCTGCTTTGTCTTTTTTTATTTCAGAAATTCTCTTAAGTAGTGTTTCCAGCTCCCTTTCTCTTGTGTCTGCATCTTCCTTTTGCACTTCTAAAGATGCTTTCAAATCATTTTTCTCCTTCAGTAAGTCTTTATTTACTTCTTTCTGTTTCTTTAATTCCCCTTCAATAGCTTTGAATCTTCTTTCTAGCTGTTGTACCTAACAAAAGCAATTTTAGTATTCATAATATTTCAGCCTATCCACTAGGAAAAAAACTATGTTTTCAAATGTATTTATTATATGACAATAATATTACATTAAGCACAAGGACAAAAGCAATCTACAGTCCTTAATTTAAAAATAATTCTAACGTAGTGCAGATGAAAACATTTTAGCTGCAATAATACAGCTGTTGAACAAAGGGCAGATGGTAAAAGAAGTTAAAATTCCAGGCAAAGTGACACAGAAGTTTAAGTATGCTAATGAACCTTCCATATGCATCTTGAGCTCATTACTGATTTAGTTATACATACTAATCGAATTTAAAAAAACATTTTCAGAAGGAAAACTATTTTGAAATACACACAATTTTGCACCAGCTATCTAAATCAACAAGTTCTTTCAAGTGTTGTAGATACACAAATTAAATATTAATTTAATCTTCCAAAAACCCTCAAACAAATCATAGCAAGAGTTATCAGAAGCTCAGCACCTAAAGAATATGAAGGCTTAAATGTATTTTCTATTCACAGAAAGGGAAAATCTATCCTATTCCAATGAAGCCACCTTACAAGCTTCTCTTATATAGTTTGAAGAAGCATATTCGACCTATACAGGATGCATATGCTTTGTGAAGTCCTTTGAGGTTTACACATATTCAAGGCCATTAACAATAAACGGATTCTCAGTGTTCTGGAATATTTGTTTAAAATTACAACCAAACCCCACAATTTTCAGAAATACAGGGCAATTTTAATTTTAGCAGATACTAAAACAAACATCTAGTCTGTGAGATTTCCCCAGAAGCTTGCAAAGGGCATCAGAGTGCGTTTTGTGCTCAATAACCACTTGGTCATTTTGGAGAAGTATTTTTGGTTGTTTTTGTACAAGCTCCATCCCTACCCTTTCACTAGGGGAAGTGCCAGGTGCTCTAGATTTTTCTGGACATGGGTAGAAAAGACTATTTTGCAAGGAGCTACAGTAGAATGCACATGGCCAACTTCAGCTACTCACCTTGTAAAATACTGGCCAATTCCATCACTTTGTAGCAATACGAAATGTCAAAACTTGCTTTGACATTGAAAATATTGAAACCATAGTATTTCTCAATAAAAGCTGTATGTTTTTGCAAGGACATTTTGCCAGTGCATTTAAATTATTTTTTAAATTATGGAATTATTTACAAAGTGGGTACTACAGATTTAATTCAGATAAATGAGAGGTCTTAATGTACAGAGTAAATTAGGGCAAGAGATGCTCAAACTTCATATATATTTGTGAATTTGATATTGAATTTGTAAGTTTGATAGCAAACCTTTAATATGCCTTGTATCCATTGCTATCTTTCTTTATGGAAATTCATAGCACTCCCACAATGAAGAAAGATTACCTTATGGCTGCATGAAGTTGTTGGTTAAAATTGGAAATAAAAGGAATTTTTCCAAATGCTTCAATGAAACCAAGGTTTAAGATTAAAATCATAGTTTGTACTTTCCTTCCCAATGATAAGGAGTTAGACCAGTACCTTTCTTCAACCACCTTCCTAAACTGAGATTCTGTTATTATTTTCTCAGTTCTTTAAAGCAACCTTTTGCACTCACTAGCACTTAAAGTCATGTATGACAGCTGGAAGGAAACAAACAATGAATAGCTTCTACACCTATCCCTAAGGTACCATCATAACTTTGTGTATCCACAGAGAGAAAAATTATGTAGTACCTGGCAAACAAAATTATAGTTCTGAAATATAGATGATAAGCAAGCCTAAACTGTGTGACATTTCAGATGGTAGCATTCATATTATTTCAATTACTCACTCTACCTTAAGATAAATGAATGTGAGCACTTCCTATTCTGTGTGTTATTATTTTAACATGATGTTTGTCATTCAGTAATAACGAGATGACAGCCTTCATTGCCTGACCATATGGCAACTGCTACAAGTATATGCAATCACATCATCTGCTGTAAATTACCATACTTCCTACAAGTTAATTCACAAATAAAAAATAGACACTCGAACTGACATTCAAAGTTATAGATTTGTGTTTACTCAATTTAAGCATGCTTTTAAAGATTTATAAGTAATTAAACAAATATTGTTTTGCAAAATGACAAACAAAAGGCATGATACTGTTTGAAGGATGTCTTTTCTGTGCAGCAAACAAAACATATGGTAAAATACAAGTGAGGCCTCTTAAGTGAACACCTGTTAACATACTAAACTACTTGTGTATATTACAAATATCAATACAAATAGCAACTAGTTAAGAACATCTTGTTACTGTATGAGGTAAAACATGTAGAATGTTGAGCAGTAAAGATTAAATACTCATCATATTTGCTAAGCCAAAGAACGCTAAATGCATGCAGTACTATCTTGTGAGAAGAATGATAAACCCACATATGTAAAAAATATTTGCGTATGCAATGTTGTGCTAAAATTTAAATACAACAAAAAGTGTATTTATCACTATTATGCACCAATTTTATTCTGTAGCAAGAGCTCTATGGAGATTAACACCTGATACGATGTAAAGTTAAATACTCAGCAAAAGAAATGAAGGTTTCTGAATTTAAAAGTGGCAAAATGCTAAGCATATGTTACTTCCAATTTAGATAATTTGTTAGTTTTTAACATTATACCTCTAAACATTCTTTTAATTTTCTCTGATGTTAACCATATTTATCTCACATGATACATTCACAGCTACTTCACTAGAATTCATTTCTGACACAATTTTGGAAATCTGTATTTTTGAATTAGGAAGGAAAATCATGGCCTAAATTCATGAGTACTGACTTATATATATATGACTCTTATATTAAAATTTAGATCTGTTTGCTGGTGTTGGTATCTTACCTTCTGTAACATCTGATGTGAAACTTCTTTCGTATTCCTCTTTGGAGTACTGTTCTTGACCCCATCATCTTCACTAAGTTTAAAAAGTGGCTCTATCAGAAAATAAATAATACATCTCTATTAGAGAATAAATAAAATACATTGTTACACCCAGTATTTCACAAAAACAATACCTAGGTATTTTAAGGAAATGCATTCTTTACTTCCGCAATTATTTATAATGTGGTCTATTTTCTTGACAAGCCTTTTGGTCAGTTTCTAAAGAGTGACCTCTTTTCAAAGTGTTCTGTCACATAATTATGAATCTTTGTAGCATCACAGTATGTTTTTTTCAGGGTACAAGCTTTTCAAAGGTACAACAGATCTGGAGGTTAAAGACACTGTACTTTCATTCCAATTTTTATTCTTTTATAGACTATTCCCTCTATGCCTTAAAAGCAGAATTCATTGCCTTTTTATCTACACAGTCACTACCAGTTTTGTTCTCTAGGTCTTGTCTCCTGCTAGGAGGATCAGAGTGGTTGGTGAACAAAGCAAACAGTAACAGAATTAGGATGGGTAAAAACTTTAAACCCCTTTTTTTGTTAAGTGAAAGATCATGTACTTCATCAGATAAATCACACAAATCATTCCACTGTAATACTGTAAATTCATAACAATTAGAAATTGATACAATTAATGAGAGTGAACATGACTCTAAGCATCACTCTCACAGACAGCTATGCACTTTAGGTACTAAGAATCCCACAAAAAAAGACAAGTTAAATATTAGATCTATTCATAGAGAAGAATGTTAAGAAAAAGTTTAGAAGTACTAATATGTACAGTAAATCAGAAGTAAAATACGTTCTGTTTAGACTTGAACCAAGAGCTTAGCATTCACAAATTGCCCACTGCTCACAGAAACAAGCAATTACACACCTCAGAAAGACTTTTTCTTAGAATATGAAATATTACGTTAAAGAACAAAAAACCCCAACACTGTAAAAACACCAAGGTATTCACATTTCTTTTCTTGCCCTTCTTCCCCCCCAATTAACTTAAAGAATTAATCTTAAGGGATAAATATCTGTGCTACATGGTGGAGGTCTGCTTTAGAAGTATTGCAAACTACAAGCAGACACTGCAGGTCACTTAAAAACTTTTGATTTATAAACAAAGCAAGTGTAGAAGAAAACAGTGTTACTCTCTGTAGATTCACAATCCTCTTGATATAAACAGTGACTAACAAGTTTGTTAGAGTGAATTAGACCTTTCTTTTGTCTTTGGAACATGTCATGGCCAATTAATACTTCTGTATTCATGAAATAAATGGAACACTATTATAAAGATAATAAAAGCTGAAAAAGGTAAAACTATGCATCTGGGGAATATGTACCTTTACCTTGATATTAATATGTTAGTTCCCATGTTATTTCAGACTACAGTCCCCCAGCACAGTGGTACTGCATACATTTACAACATTCTTTAAGTAACACACAAAGATAATATGAACATGCTTTTCATCTTTTTCTAAATATTCACTCATTTGAATGTTTGCTGTAGCTTTTATATCAGCATTTACTGTACTCCACTGAAAACAAAAATGATTTCCCATATTCAAAGAAACTGATCAAAGCACACAAGGTGTTATGTTTATTATGTGGATGTATTAAAATACAATTTTAAACTCTATCTATAAATAAACATATTATATGCAAAGAATAAAGAATGCCACTGCAAAATAGGTAGAAAAGACTATACATGTTCAGTATTATCACAGAAGTCACAAGCGACATAAATTAAAGAAAAGCCAAAGGTCACTGATGCATAATCCTTGCTATCGAGCAGAAAATAAATGGCCTACACAGCCCCCGTCTCCCCTCCTCCCTTCTAATTGTTATGTAATTGTTCAGAGGAATTGATTAGGGAGGCAATGAAACAGCATTGCCTATAACTGTCTGTCTGTCTATGATAGCAGAAAGATTCATCATATCAGTCTACTCAGCAAGACATACGCTCTACTCATCATACCCCGACATAAAAATATACCAAGTTCTCCCTCAAGGAATAGACCCACAAGTCATAAACCCCACTATCTTCAGTCATCAAATTACTGTGGTCTTACAGAAGTATACTTATGGCCCACTGAGAAGTTAACTGCCAGCTTTAGAACGTAACACTTAATTCCTAATTAATACTCACCAAATCTCATGATGAGTTAGTTCAACACCGTGGCCAAAGTGGTACTTCAACTATGATACTACAGTTCACTATTAGTATTTGCAGAATGCCTTCTTACACAGAGAAAAAACTATCAGTTTCAAAAAAAACAGAGCTGTGTATTAGTCACTCATAGAGTACCATCAAACGAATGAGATTTTTGCCTCCGGTATGTACCAGGTGAAGGATTGCCCTGACAGACAGGAGGTGCCATGGTGCAGAAAGCCACTGTGTTACTGACTCCAGTGGCAGCCACCCATACTCCCAAAGATGTGCTAAGTCTGAAACAGCCAGTGGGAAAAACCACTGTGAAGACCAGAAAAAGGGAATGCCATTCTCACACATGAGCTGGGGACACGGTAGATTCAGAAGAAGTCTCATAATGAAAGAAGTCTTCAAACTGCCTCCTTGAAGAAACAGGGGGCCAACAGTTTACCTTCTTTTACTAAGGCACTTGCTGTTTTTCTATATAGCATTAGATGGATCCACTTTCCTGCTTTTGGGGGAAATGGCATGGGTACCTGCCAACACATTCTTTACATTCACACACAATTAATGACATGAATAGCATGAATAGTGAATTTGGGATTTGATGACTACTGGAAAATAATTGGCAATGGCGAGAGACACCTTGGACAACTGAATCAGAATGGAAAGAAACTGGGAATGGCAGGAGCAGAGTTTCCTTCTCCCTTGACCTCTTTCACCTTTGACCAGCAGGGTTTGAAAAATTATACGGAAGAGCAACAAAGCTATCCAGTATTTCCTCCTGACAAACACAATTGATACCTAATCAAGCAAGAGGATAGAGCCTATCTTTGTCAATACAGGGAAGTTCAGCCACTTTTTTCAGAATTTATCCCTTGATGTTAGAATGCCTGACGGAACGAGGTACCTGCTAAGGTGAAAATGAATTCTAACATCATTGATAAGCTGAGTAAATTCATATCAGGTTTCCTTTTAGAAAAGAAAACGTACTTACTAAGACTGAGAGCAGTGTATTTAGACCGTATCAAGTTTGGACCCTCAGCAAATTACAGATAACAAACTTGAGGTTGTACTTTTATTTGGGAAGTGGAAGACCCATTTTAGGGCAGAGGGTGTACGTGCTTTCTTAGCACATGAGCAAGGATTGCTCACATACACTCATTTATGGTCGAAGATGGACATCCAGCTTCAGTCATTATGGTGTAGTCTCCTAGAAAATGTCAACCAATTGATAAAAGTGTCCACCACACTGCAATACCCTAGAATTTGCAAGGGGAACAACAAGGAAATTACTTTTTATAGACTAGGTGAGCAACTATTTTTTTATACTTCGATTGGTAAAAGTTTGGAAATGGCTGGAATCAGCTCAGCGTTAGGTGCTAACAAAAAGATATATATTAAGATATATATTAAGATATATATTAAGATATATATTAATAGATATCTTTGGACTTGATTTTGTATCTTATAAAAAATTTCCTATTCATCTAAATGATACCTATTAACAACAAATGATGAAAAAAGTAAATAAAATTTGGTTAACACACTTCACTAGTAGTTTAACCCTTTTTCTCAGTCCCAATATAACAACAATTAATCATCATGCCAATAACCAAACCAGAAGTGTGTATCCACCCACACACTTTTAAAAGAAGGTATGTTTTAATCTGAAAAGATAATGAGAAAAGAAGGAATAAAAGGTTAATTGTTAAAGCACTAAACATGTCAAAAACTTGCAGTTTCAAGGATCTGGTTTTTTGGAAACGTATGGTTATTGCTCAGGAGGCCCTCAACTCCTTCTCACTGCTGGTTGCCTTCCCACTTCTCTGTGCAATGACTGACTAAATAAGCAAAAACAAAGAAGTGATTTTTCAAGTCAGTATTTGAAACCTTCACTAATTCCCTTCAGCTCTATCTGGGGCTATGAAAGTAACATGTAAGTAGTAACATGAGAAATTTTCAGTCTTCAGCAGCTAGATATTTCCACTTAGTTTTATAGACACTATAAAACAAATTCAAAATAAAGGAAAAAAACCCCTTTATCTTTTCAGTCAAGTGGCCAACATTATCACAAAAAAAAGAAAACAGCCAACAGCAGAAACTTGGGATAAAGAATGTTAAGGCTTTATTGCTAAAAACATGCAAAGTACTTCTCCAAGTCTTCTACTCCCTTCCTTTGCACAATACTGCGCATAAAGAATTCACCACAGAGGTGACATCCAGCTGAACTGCAACTATGCACTCTTGAATACTTCTCCCAGATCATTCAGGAACAGCAAATAATACAAAGAATCAGAGGTGTAATGGAGAAGCAATGGTAATATATTACCTATCCAACTGACAAAGACCCATCTTCACAGAACCATCAACTATTGTAAAGATTGTAAAGATATAAAAGAAATATTCATTACCAATTCTTAAAAGAGTCCCACCATTCTGATTTACTTTCAAATTCACATACTTTGTGAGACTAGTATTAAAAAAGAAGTCTGAATGAGCATGAAATTTCTGTATCACTGTATCTCAATACTGCAAAAAACATTTCAGATTCTGGAGAAAGCTTCATAAACATATAAACATGGTTTAGATTTTACACATATATATTTATATACATATACATAGATATTTTAAACATAACTAATTTTATATGTAGTATATACACATATGCAAGCATAACTATATATAAAAATTGTCATTGAATTAATAGGCATGTGGAGAACTTAAGGGTAAACATACTTTGAAATAAGGATATGTATGGCCTTTTGCTTACAAAATACACATTCAAGAAAAAGAAATTAACCTTTGGAGAGAAAATAACCTTAAAATTAATATTTCTAATAGACTACATATACACATATAAAAAATACTATACCTTCATTTTTTTGTTGTAAACATAGTTAAACTCCTGTATTGTCAACTTACCCATAGATCGGTGTACTTTCATCTGATCCAATTCTTTTTCAAGATTCAGTCTACAAAAGAGGAAATAAGTAAGAACCACAGAACAATCACACAGATTCCACTAAACCATTAAAAAAATTAAACTAAAACCATATCAATATGTTACTGGGGAAGAAGTCGTCAAACCCAGGAATTAGTTCTAATTTGACGACACTTAGCATACTTCAAACATAAAGAGTCATTTGTACAACAGCTGATTACAATTTATAAATCTGAATTTACAAAATTCAGATAAAATGTTGGTTGCAACATACACTAAGAAGTTCCAGCTGGTCCTTTTGTAGGTAAGGAAATGCCTGAGATGAAAAGGAAACTGGTAGGAGGTGGAATCCTGTTAAGAGGGGAATAAGTATTTAGTCTCAGGGGAAACCACCAGTCAACATTGTGCAGATACATCTTACCATTCCTCTCTATCCAGAGACTATTTGAGAAACTTACTAACAAAATCTCTCCTCCCCTCTTCCAGCCCTGATCTACTACTATATTATTACTATAGTTTATTCTGTAATATCAACCAGCTAAGGTCTGTACAACAAAACATCTGAAAAAACACCATTTTTTCATTTCATTAAAATTACATACAAATAAAGTTGCCAGGATACCAATGCTAAAGTTTAAAGTCAAATTGGGAAATGCTAGAATGAAAGACATTAATTTAAATGGTTTATTTATGCTTGTGTTTTCTGTTTTCTGACACAATCTTTAATTATATAATTGCACACTATTTCAGCAATAAGATCCCCACCTATTTTAGACTAGTATCCTACAGCACACAGAACAGAGGGCAGTTATTTAATATGCAGATTTTGCTTAAAATATAACCTCATATCCTATATGAATACACATTATTCTAGCTCTGTTCCAAAGGTTGGATTGCTAATTTCCTCACAGCCTTTTCTGCTGTACTCTGAACAGCAGCACCTAACTGCTTCACAGGAAATGTATGCTTTACAAAATCCCTCGGAGATAAGGCACAAAGAAAATTGGGCCAAAATATCTGCTAACTTAAGGAAAGGGTTTAAAAAAATGGTCTTTCAGTCTACATGCTATTTTAAAGCACATTATATGTTTAATGCATCTCTGTAACTCTAAACATTGCAATTCAAATCCCACAGTCTCACATGAAGTACAAAGAAAATGAGAAACGTGAAAAGTTTAAGTAACTTGCTTTGCATGACACATAAGACTCCAGCTGCTTTCAGGATCACTCAGCTGCCTTCACAGGTTGACCTTCTTTGCTCTTCTTTCATTCTCCATGCCTCAGTCATCATCAATTTCTACAACACAGACTACAGTGGCCTTTACCTCCACACTGTCCTAACTCCTCATAGCATGTTTACTTTTTGCACTGAATGGCAAAATGTTTCCTTGAAAAAACATTCTCTGTTTATGTAATTAAAGACTGTATTCAACAGTACATGAATACAAGGGAGTGAATTAAGGATATTTTAGAATCCTTCCTGCTTGAACCTCTATCTTCTGAACATATTTTTTTTCAACTTTAAGAACATTATTTGAATGAACACATGTTTACATGCATATATACATAATACTGCCTCCCTACACACCAAGTGACAAGCATACAATGATAATTATACAAGATTTTAAAAGAGTTAACTTTTACACATAGATTTTTTTTTTAGGGTGTGAAAGATGCAGAAGTAAACAAATAATATGAAATCAGTAAAGGGGTAGGTTTATAGTCTGAATATCTGAAGCACTTTGAAATAAATCCATTTATCTGTGAAATAGTCTCCAACTGAAGTTATATCTAAGCTGGAAATATTTCAGGCAAGCCTAGACAAGAAATTACAATGTGTAATACAAGATCCAACCCATACAAGTCAATGACTGGCTTGCATGAATGTTAGAAATGCCCAACTGGGTTAGACCAGCGCTGGGTCCATCCATCACCAGTGCTCTGTCTCCAGCAGAGGCAAAAGCAGATGCTACTCAGGAGAGAGCACAAGCCTAACAGTTTCTGCAGTCTGATTCCAATTTTCCATCCTAAAAGGGGCACATAAGCACTACCCTCTGTTTCCTCTGCTTTGACTGGTTCCCTGTTGCTAAAAGGATCTTTCATCCAATCCCGCAGGAATGGAATTTCTTTATAACCTTTCATGTGGACTCTTGTCAAAGGCAATTGGAAAATACAGATCAGATTTTAGCCACATGGTTACTGTCACCCTTCTGCAATTCCAGCAGGTTAATGAAGCAGAATTTCCCTTTATGGGAGCCACACTGATGCTTCCCCAACAAAACTGTGTTGATCTGTGCTCAGTGATCTCTCTCCCCCTCCATTTTCTTTTTCTTTTTTTTTTTTTTTTTTTTCCTCTTTTTCCTAAAGACAGACTGCCATCTTCCCAAGTATGGAAGCAGCCAGGCTCACTGGTCTGCAGCTCCCTCTGGAGCCCATTTTGTAGATAGGAGTTACAGTGGCAACCTGCCAGTCAGCTGGCACAGTGGCTGTTTACAATGAGGTTATAGTTCAGTAATTTCATACTTTAGTTTCTTCACACCCCTCAGGGTGTGAACATATTAACATCAAGATATTAACAAATAACTTATCTGTTTGACCTCATAATTGCCGTACAGTTACTTCAAACAGATCTAACACCTTTGATCTATTTGCTACAAAGAACACATCAGTTTTTGGCATCTTCTTAGCATCTTCAGCAGGGAAGATTGATGCAAAGATTCACTGAGCTGTTCTTTTATGGACTTGTAAACCCAGTGTATCCTTTTATACTGTTATCATTAAGCAAACTTACGAATTTCCTAACTGGCTTCTTTTTCACTTCATTTAAGCAAAATTTTACTACCACTGCTTAAGCATCTTTGAAAATCACTCTTCAAGAGCTTTTTTAGCATTCTCAACTTTCCACTTGCATTTGTCCTGCCATTGTTTATTAGCCTATCTGTTCTCACCAATACAAGCTTAGGCTTTAAATGCTGACCTTTTCTCTGCGAGGGCCACAAAAATTTCCCCACTGAGTCTTTACAGCGAGCTTTTTAAGACTATTTTGGGTGGGGGTTGGTTTGGGTTTTTTTAAATTTAATTTTTAAAATTTTATCACATATTTCAGCTGGGTTTCAGTTACAGTACCTTTCTTAAGTCTCCAACTGTTCATAGGCTTTCTGTACTGCTTGTTCTAGTGTTTGAGGGGGTTGGAGGTTTTTTTGACTAGTTGCTTCATTTTTATGTGGTTCCCTTTCTGCAAAGTGAATATGCCCAGGCCAATTGATTTGGTCCACTCTATTCTGCTACTACTTAAATCTAATTAAAGAAAAAAAAAAAAAAAAAGAGGCAAAAATCACACAAACCGATCTTCATAAAGGATGAGATGTAGGGAAATACAGGAAAGTTGCAGAGCAAATCATCCTGGAAATCATGTCCAGCCACCTAATAGACAAGAAGGTGACTGGAAACAGGTAGCATGGATTTACCAAGGAAAAATTTTGCTTTACCAACCTGATTGCCTCTGTAAGGAGATGACAGGCTATAAGAATAAAGTGAGAGCAGGCAATGGTGTAYACCTTCAATTTGGCAAGGCGTCTGAGATGGTCCCCCACCTCCTCATTGCCAAATAGTTGATATCTGAATTGAAAAGTAAATAAGGTGGCTGGGAAATTGGCTGGACTGTTAGGTTCAAAGGGTGATGATCCGTRGTGTGGATTCCAATTGGCAGCTAGCAATTAAAAGCATCCCTCAGGGATCCTTACCAGAGCCAGTACTGTTTAATGTCTTTATTAACAACCTCACAGATGGGTTAGAGTGCCTCTCAGCAAGTTCACAGATGATATAAAACTGAGGGAAGCAACTGATACACTCACTAGAGGGTTGGACCGCTGTTCAGAGAGACGTCATTGGTGGAAAAAATGGGCTGATGGGAACCTCATGAAGTTCACCAAAGGCAAAGTCCTGCCAGAATAACCCCTTGCAACAGGACATTCTAGAACACCAACTGGCTAGAGAGCAGCTTTGCAGAAAAAGTGGGGTCCTTCTGAGCAACAAGTTGAACATTAGGTAGTGACATGCCTTTGTGGCAAAGGTTAACAACATAATAGCTGTATACACAAGAGTATAGTCAGCTAGTTTACAAAACTGATTGTATTCAGCACTTCTGAGGCTGCATGTGTGGCTGTGTCTAGTTTTGGGCTCCTCCAAGAAAGACACTGACCTACTAGATTAAGTCAAGCAAAGGGGTACCACAATGGTCAGGGGTTGGGCGTCATCATTTATGACGAGAGGGTGAAAGACTTGGGTTTATTCAGCCCTAGGAGAAGCGGAGATTTTATTGGTGTCTATCTAATGCAAGGGTGCCAAAAAGAAGGAGTTTGACTTTTCCCAGAGGAGCACAGGAATGGTATAAGTGCCACTGGACACAAGTTAGAATACATCAAATTCCAACTAGATATAAAAAGAAATTGCTCATTAGGCTGGTCAGACCCCAGAACAGTTGCCCAGAAAGGTTTTGAAATCTCCATCCTTGGTCTCCATCTCCTTACATTTGTAAAGTATTTCCTCATTGTTGTTTAATATGCCAGTCAACTACTGTTGACAATATTTTAAAACAGCTTTCATTATCTTTTGTGACCTCCCACTACCAAGCCGCACCGGGTTCCTGCTATCCTTAAAAAGAATCCCTTTACTACAGGAGCATTCCTGGTGCAAGAGGACATTGTCACATCAGCTAGACGGCAGATATCATCTCATTCATGGTCTCATCTAAGAGATTAGATTCTCCTTACAAACAGGATGTTCCCCTTTCTCAAGATTTACGCCCTTTCCAGCAGCACATATAAAATGTGTCTTATATGTAGGTAATCATACATGTCACACTAAAACAAACTGAATAAATTGCATTCTACTGCGAAGGCTGCTACCTGCATCCTGAGCTTAATTTTTTTTCGATTTGGGGAAGCTCACACAAGTATAGCCTCCCTTTTTGAACCAATTACTCTCACCCTGTCCTATCCTATCTAATTAGTTAGTTGGTTTATTTCATTTTTTCTACTCTCTGAAGCCTGACAATCTTCAGTTCACAATCTCATTAAGTGCTGAATGCGCAGATTGGGCCACTCAAGGCCAACACAGTTAACATTGAGCAAATTTCTAAGTATTTAACTCATTTTGGAACAGATTCTATACTGATTTTTATTCAGCCTTTTTCTTCTGAAAAACAAATGTAATACAACAAAACGCTCAAGCTTTATTTTCTACAGATTTTTTATGGCAAATATAGTGCTAACAGAGAAAAACGTTACAAGAATGCAACTCAACAAAAAGGAGGAAAGGGTGTAATGTGGTCTTCTTGAAGAGTACAATTCTTTGCAGAGACTGTCTGATTGCTACTTTCCCCAAGAACAAGTGAACATGATCAGTTGGAAGAAGCATCAAAAAAGGGTCAAGTACGCACTTTCTAAGGAGCAAGAAGGGACTCCATGGAATTCAAGGTAACTGAAGAAGTCAAAGAAAACTGCTGAAGTATAATGCAACACTGAAAGAAATGACTCAACCTGAATTAACGTAGTGGCAAAAAGCAGGGTGGGGGGAGATATTTTTCTTTCCAGCCTTTCATTTACACCATTATCTCCCTCAGTGTCCCATCACACAGATGTGCCAACCTAACAGGTAAGAACTGATTTATCTTTATGAATCTCTCCCTCCCTCTCCAAAAAATATTTCAAGTGGATCTGAAGATAAATTTGTGTGTGTGTTTTTCCCCAAAAGGAGGATTGCCTTTAACAGACTACATCTGCCCCATCAGTCTTTTAACTCTTCTACAAAGCAGATTAGGTACTTGAAGGGACCTGTGATCCAGTTGCACAGATTTCAGTGACATGAGATGCTTCCCTCACTTACTGAGGGAGAAAGGAGGATTGCCTCTGCAATCCTTCAACTCACAGGATCAAAAATAAGCTCTGTGTGTGGTAATGCACAATACTAACCTCCTGGAACTAGAGAGTCAGAACAGCAGTGTCAAAGTTCAGATACTATGAATAAGAGCTTCCAACACTATTTTAGCAGGTGAAGTTAATATTTGCTGTAATTATCTTAAGCATTTGCTCACTGGATTTACTGCATCGGGTTTTGCATTGTTCAGTTTCAATCAACACATCAAATAATGGAAAGAAGAAATGCACCAGGTTTTGATCCTAACTGAAAAGGGATTTCTCTGTGCATTGAAAAACTTGTGTTTGATTTAGCAAGTGCTGAGGCAAAGGGCATCGTGTTTATGTCATCTGAAAAGATCCGAGACATAAACTGAAGCTGAGAGATGGCATCTTTGAAGATACTTCTACAGTGGAAAGGTAGTTTCTGTGTAAAGTGTTTCTAGCTGATTGTAGTCTTGACGCATGGATTTTGAAAAGAAATCTTTGAACATTAGTACATGCCTCCTCCACCTTTTGACGGTAGAAATGCTGAGTGTTGAAGATGTTTCAAGAGTAGGCAATTTTGAGGATAATGTATATTTTAGATGCCTTATGTTAGTCTCCATTTAACTGTGCTTCTAGCAATTTTTTTTAGGACTGCTCCACAAATTTCACATTTTACAATTACGTACAACTACAAGCTTGACTTAAAAAGAAAATAAAAAATAACAGCATATTTTAAACCTTTTGTATCTGATATCAAATAATTTTTCCCCTGATAAATCCAGTAGTTACTAAACAAAGTGAAAGAAATTATAGGTTTATATTGCGGAGTAGGTTAATTATCTTTCACATTTCAGATCATATTACTGAATGGCACAAACATTTGTGCATAACTCTTTTTCCACTAAGGAAATTCATCAATGAGTGTATTTAGGAGGAGAACAACAAATCTACAAAAATTTGGAAAGAGTCAATTGTCTACTTTGTAAAGCAGTAACATAGAACACGGAGGATACTTTCAGTTTACCCTTTCACATGTCTCCTAATAACAATATATCAGCTGACAAGCAGGGTGTTTTGTAGTTCTCTTTTTTATACTATGTATGTTTTTGTTTGAGCAAGCAAATAAAATATATAGCATATGAAATCTATAAATCAGCATTTTTTGAGGAAAACTAATTTCTGCCTTTTTAAAACTGAAATTTTTAAATTCTATGGTTGTACTTAAGTTTGTGTGTTATTTTCAGTCAGCACCTCGTAAACATGATCTCACTATTATGTTTGCTATTACACAGTTAAAAATGTCAACCTTCCAAGCATTTTACAAGAAATAGATTTTAAGCTCCATTTGTACAGGGAAGAACTAGAAGCTGAAGTTCATTTAGAGATGATACACCTGTACAAAAGGAGGAATATGATTTATGTAGGTACCAAAGGGGGGCTAAGCAAACCATGCACACAATCAATAAAATAAAAAACTAAACAAGCAAGGAATGAACAAGGAGAAACTATGCGGTCCTGAAGCTAAGGTTGATGAACCAGGAGGAAAAAAAAAAAAAAGATAGGATGCCTATGGAAAAACCTAACTTAGACAACAGAAGTGTTCTAAACTGAATACATACAGCAATGTAGAACTGGAAAGAAAGTCTATAGTAATCACAATAGAAAAATAAAAAACTTTTCTTTGGATAAAAGGGTTTGCTCTATAGACTCAGGGAAGATAGACCTTTGAACCATAATTCAGGAATGAACGATGGGATTTGAATACAAATATGCCGATCAAGAGGAAAGACGAATAAACCTGAGTGCGAGTATAAATTGATCACTTCTAGCTCATGATAAATTCACATCTTTGCACTTTTTCTCTTGACAAAGTCAATGGCTACTACTGCATTTTAAAGTCTCTGTCACATTCGTGCTGTGTATTCATTCTACTATCTAATTCAACTTTTTAAAAGGGAAGTTCCTACGATATAATTTAAAACAATAGAGAGATACCAGACATGACCTTTGTGCAAATGTTTATCAAATACTGTGAAGTATTCTGACAACTTACAGTCTTTTATATTGATATGTGGAGTAGGTGAAACCTTGCAGTGTGTTGAAACTCCAGAGTTCTGTAAGTAAGCTCTTAACCATTAATAAATTGATGAAAAGACTAAGTAGAAATAAAAAGTAGAAATAAAACCTAACTAAATTTCAATCTGTTTTAAAAGCAATAAAAAAACTGCTCCGAATTGTCTCTGAAACTTTGCATACAACATCTACTAGCTGTATACATAAATAACCTTAGGTAAAGGAGATTCATTACTAGGAATACCATCAGCAATCCAGATGAAAAGAAAATAAGTAACCACTCAGTTAAACTTTATCAAGTTTCATTAAACTCAAAGTCTAAACTCATATCTGCAATGGTAATGTTAACACAGTAAGCCACTTCTAAAAGCTTGCAATGTTGAAATTGCAATTATCATTTGGCCTGTATCTAGATGCATTCTTTTCACAGGTTCATTTCAATAAGTTCAGTTTGGGTTTTTAAGCCAAAAAGGTATAAAACGTTTTCAAAAGATGGCAAACAACTCTTTTCTGATGGCACTGGGAAAGCCTTTTCAGTCCTGGTTAGTTTATAGTCAAGGTTTCTCAAGTCCTAAAGAAGACTGTATAACTGAAAAATGTACCCTGAAAATTTACAGTAACACCCTACCAAATTTGCCGATAATGAAGGTTACATAATTATGAGTGACTTACATGATTGCTATTTCTAATTTTAAGAACTAATACACTAAACCTTTATCTATTAGATGAACAGAAAATCTTATTTAAAATACATATTCACTCCCACACACAGTTTTCTGCTCAGGACCATTTCTTAAAGAGGGAGGAAAAAAAGACTGGCTTTGCAATGTGCTTGAAAGAGTAATAAAACTACTGGACTGAAAAAAATCCAGAATTTATGACTCCTTCCAGAAAAATGCCTTGCTATTATTTATACTTAAATGTTGCATTTTCTAGGAGCTTTGCTAAGTTCGAATGATAGCCCATCAGATGGGAGAAAAGTGACTTAAAGCCATACAAAATCTAGAAACTGGTGTACTGCTTTTCACCTTTATGCAGACCTGAAATTGCCTTATGGCCTTGAGCATTCTGCATAGAGACGTTATGCTGCTTCTAAGTATATCTGGTAGAATTTGACTCTATTTCTTCAGTAATTCTTTCTCAACAATAAGAGACCTTCTGACAACATAAACAACTCCAAAATACTTTTAAAGTTTACTCTGTTGACAAGAAACAGTCCAGACCAGCAACAGTCTTAGATGCTATAGATTACATTGTCAGAGAACAACTTCTAACTCCTTCCTAGCCAAGGAGAAGCCATCGAGTCCTTGAATTAGCAGGAATCAGCACCCTAAATTAGCAGCAATCTACTGGTACTTCCTAGAAGACTGTCAGTATCTTCTAATATGGCAGGTCAGAAGTAGAATCAGGTCTTTGTTCTCACATCCCAAGAACAACCTCAAAGTGCTTTGTTTATTATCAGTAACCTCATGAAAGTCATTCTTCTTCCTTGTAACATACATATACAAAAGGCACCAACAGGAGCAGGAAAGCACACAGCATCCTGTTTTATCTACCAATGCTTCATTTCTATTTTCCAACTGTGATTGCCACAGTCTTAATTGGCAATATTAAAACAAGGATGGTAAGACATCAAGAGAGATCAAATCTATCCAGCTAATAGTTTATGCTGGTATTGCATACATTTTTAAAGGTACTGACCTTGACTCACAATTATAGTACCTGCTCTTTCCAGTATCATATAATATTCTGAATTCTATTTTATGGCAATATAATACTTTTGATTACTCCTCCAATATTTAGTTATTTTTGTAATACTCACCCATTTGCAATATAGGAAGAGGTAGCACAATAAAAACTGTGCTATAGAATCGGCTTTCCCAAAATAATTACTTCTGATTTCTTTTAGATTATAGCTAGGCATCAGCAAGAAATTCTTTGTAACAGTTGCTTACTTATCAAGTTACTGGAATAGGCGAAATGCTCGTACCATCTGCATATAAGCAGGGCTTCTGCAAAATATACCTTCTTGCTAGAACAAAATTTCCTAGTACTCATCATTTTTAATTGTCAGCAGTTCTAAAGATACCATCAGGAGCCTCCACACAGCTCCAAACCTAAGGTACATATACACACGCGCACTTGGGTCTCAATGCATTAAAGAAAAGGGGATTTAGAAAGACAGCCTTAACTATAGCATAAACTTTCTCTCCGCACTTATCAGTTTAAAAGGCTCCTTCCCTCAAGAGTTGCCGACCCTAGGTTAACCATTGCCAGAGGACTCTAGTAGTCCTCTAGCAAACCACTGCCTCCGGAGTAATACACATCCCGTCAAGTCAGCCATTGCTCATCAGCAGCTTTCAGCATTCGCAGGTAGGGCCAGCAGGAGACTCCTCCACTCCTCTGCATACAGATAAAAGAAATTAAGAGAGCAGGCTCATGGCAGTCTAAAATAAACATCCAAACAAACAATAAGACTTTTTTTCCATTTGTCCCAGGGAATTTTATCTGGAAAATAAAACCAAGCAGAGAATCTCATTTCTTACAGAGCTGAATATGTAAGAAGGAATAACCCACTGAGGAAACTGACTCCTTCCCAAGGATTACAGGTTGTAAGACTGCAGCAGGATGACTCTTTGGAGAAATAAGCAGAACCAACCCCAATCTCCTAATGCATACTGTTGCTGGTGTGAACAGATATCAAGGGGCTAGTCCAGGAGCTGCTGCAGTCAGGGAAGCCTTCCTCTGAGTCCAAGAGGTTAACTATTGCTTTTTCAAATGTTTTCCTCCAGAGTCGTGGAAGGTTGTTAAAGACTGGAAAGCCAAATTAAGAAGAAAATCAGACAGAAAAAGACTGCTAAGCAAGCTTTGCCTGCTCTTTATCAGGGTCCCTAAAAAGGGACAGTAGTGTTGCTTATTACAGTAACCAAAATAAGTAAGCTTTAAAGACACTAGGTCAAAGTAGTACTACGGAATTTTTTCTTATCCAAAGCTTAAGCCAAATAGCCTAATAATCTTTGCAAGGAAAATGGGACAGCAGAAGCAGCTCTGTTTTCCTCCCGTCAGAAAAGAAAGGAGCTTGAGAAGACAGACAGCAGATGAATACAGAAAGGTCTTCTAGGTAAGCAAAACTGAATTGTACTTTCTGTTCATGAGTCTTAAAAAGGGTAAAAATTCGACTCTGTAAAACCAGAGTAGAATGCACATGCACATTACGCATACTTTTGTAAATAGCCCGTACAGAAAATACAGGATGAGGCTGCTGTTAATTAGGATGAGGGGTCTGATACGTTGTAATACAAACACTGATTTTCATTTTCTACTACTCAAAAAATGTTTAGAGTATGAGAACCAATCTAGGCAGAAACTTTAATCCAACTTTTACACGTGAAATACTACTCTGACAAATTCTTCGATTTGTTCCTACAGCATTATGATTCAAGAACATTTGCCTGCAGTAAGGGCAAAATATGCTCTTTTCATGGGTCTGTATATTTATGTGTCATCTGACAGCCTTGGGAGGTGAGAGTAAACCTGAGAGCAGGTGTTTGATCTAGACTGTGCGAGAGAGCAAAAACCATTACATATGTCTGGGGATAATGCTGCCAAAAGAAGAGTAAAACAAAAAGTGCTAGCATTACTTATATTTTGTGAACATTCAAACTATCCAGAATGATTTACTGGAATTCCTTTACAGGAAGAAAATTGTAAACTTACAGTTTAGACAAAGAAACTTGTAGTCTTAATTAACAAAAGAAATGGAATATTTGACTATACAGACTCATTGAGATATCTATCTTACTTTGTCCATTCACTTCCCAGAAATATGTCTTTATCATTCTCGTTTCCCAATTCAGTCACTTATAGGATGGATGAAAATTGCAGGAAGTGATATCTGCTGGTGCTAAGTAAAGTCTCTCTGATTTACAACCCACATTCAGGAACGAAGAAGGATAAAAGCAACTCTCCCCACACCAGTCCAATGTCTGTTCACATAACAAAAAAGTGAACAGTGTCGTAGTTGTCAAGAATGAGTTTTGAGATATATTTCAAATTAATAGTCACTCAAAAACCAAAGATGCGCTAGTGACTAGTGACTAAAATAGTTTCAACATGCAGCATAACCTTTAGCTTGCAAAAGGACGGTAGAAACCCATGTCTAAAATTTTATCTACCATTTAGTAATCTTATATTTGTTCTACTGTAGCACGAAACGCAGCTGATTGGCCAAAAGACATTTAAAAAAAAATAAAATGTTACATTGTGTGAATTATTTTAACTTGAATTTTTTCATTCCTTTATAACAAGACCATCAGAACAGCCTCATAAACAGTGTTTACCTGTAGTTAGTTCAGAAAGGATTCAACCTGAAGGGCCATGACTGGGGTACCAGTGTAATCAACATAACTCAGAGAAGCACATAGGGTGAGGACTCCATTGCATGAATATCTAGAGAGTTTTATTGTCGCATCAGTGCTTTTAACCTTTATATAAACCTCAGATGACCAACAAACCAAAGTCTCTATTACCTACAGCCTATTTTCAGTATGGAGATGGTTTCCAATAATGCAAAGTAAGGATGCAAATCAATTTCTTAAAATTATATCTTACACTGAAATATTTGAGTTTTAGGAAAATTAGGAAGATTCCATGTTTATCCACATGTGATTGTGCTTGAAAAAGGCAAATACAACAATATTCTTAGAACACGAATTCTGAATTCTTTACAAATAAGAAAAAGATCCAAAAACATTAAGACAGGTTAAACTTTTGTATGTATATGCATATTCTGCCTCATGCAGCAAGAGAGAGCCAATTAGTTCACCACAAAGATCATGCTGGGCCACAATAAAGGTCCACTTAGCTCCACATCTGAGTTTCTGGAATTCCAGAACCGTACACTTTAGGGAAGAGTTCAAGAGATAGGGCAAGAATACATAAACATTGCTTAATAATTTCCATTGTAAAAGATTATTTGCAGTCTTTGAAGGAACTTGATGTCTCTACTTCTTTGCAAAATTCAGTTCTTGAAGTTCCATATGCTATTAGCAAAGCTGAGATATACCTAAACTTGAAAATTCGCTATTTCCCTTCCAAAATCAGTACCATGGAAGGAAAATGGAAAACTAGCATTGTATGCTAAATTCAGTTGTGGCCAGAAAGCACCAGGCAGTGCTGCCCTTACCAGAATTCCCAGGAACTCTACAGAAAGTGTTGGAGAGAAACCTATATTCATTACTCCCTCATTACTCTCTTAATATAGCAGCCTGACAGCTTCTGTTACTAGCTTTGGTGTGCTTTGGTCTTATAGATTGTAGGTTCATAGGCTTCGTACTATGAACATTCAGTACAGTTTAACAAGACGCACTTAGTAGTTCTTTTTATATATGCATATGTATCTATAGGCTGATAAATCAAACATTTCCACCTAAATGCTGAAAAACTTTTGTCTAGGCAATAGAGAAATGAAAAAGACAGCACTCTCACAAGCAGTGTGCTTACCAACAGTACAATATTTCATTTCTGCAACACTCAGATAATCTACAGAAATCACTGTGATTCAACAGCAAGGCAGGCGATACTTCTGTGCAAGCAATACAAAAGGAAGCTAACTTAGAATCCCTATCCTTCTCCAACATCTCTCTGCTATTCTTGTCCCTGACAATGCCCAAATTTTATCATTAACACAACTTTAATTCTGCTTTTCCCTGCTTATGTATTATGGAAGAATGTTTAATGGCATGACTGCATGTTTTCAGTACGACACCATCTCATCAGGTATGAGAAGGCACCGAAATACTGCAGGCTGCTTATGGAGATTTGATAATACTACTTGGATTTTGAACAAATACCTGCAAACAAGAAATGTCTGATTAAATACGGAAGAACAAAGGAGAAACACACCTGATTTCCAAAAACACAGCAATCCCTCAGATTTGTCTGTTAGCCAGGATGCAGGAAATTACAAGATCTGGTAGACACAGGTAAGAAAAGTTCTAAAGACAAGCTTAACAATTAAAGATCATTAATCTCACCATCCCTGACAGACCACCCTTATTGGAAAACAATAATATATTTGTTTCAGTTAGCTGACACAATGTCTTGTGAAAATGTAACTGGAAGCTTGCTAGAAAAAAGAAAATACTCTTCACAAAAGGGGCCATGTGAGTTAATTATGCAAAAGCCCCTAATTGACTTCATGTGGCATTTACAGTTCTGACTTTGGTCCTCGAAAAATGTCTTTTAAAAATTCCACCCTGTAGTACAACTAATGCTGCTGTTTTCTTACATTTTAAATTATTTGTAGTGGTTTTAGCCAACAACTGCACTGTTTCAAGTTCTCACACTTGAGCCTGACCGTCGATTTCCACTGAGCAACGTTCAGTCCAGACAGTGAGCATGCACCTTTGTCAGAACACCCTAACACCAGCTGCAGAATCTAGGCTCTAATAATTTTCAGCAGAACGAAAGGTAGTATTCTAGATTTAGTAATCTTTTTATCCATCCCAAACCTAAACAAATACATCATTATTTTAAATATATTTGGCTTTGCAGCATAGAATTACTAATTGCAGTAAAAAGTAAATGAGCCCTGAGCTATTAGATTTAATTATTTTGCAGTAAAAAGCATGCTATGTCCCAGCCATCCTAAAACTAAAGAACAGAAAGATTACTTTACAGAGATAGTACATATGTCAGAAGGGCTATACTCTGTACATCACACTTTTTAACACTGATGTAGCATGAATGCATTTTGTTCCATATTAATTTGGTACACAATGTAGCTATCAAGTGGAACAAAGAAAAAAAATACTGTGGTATTTGGATGTTGCACACAACAATGAGGTTTAAAAACTAAAAGTCTCTGATGACCAGATATTTCCTGTTTAGCCAAAGTGAGTCAAAGGTGATCAAAATTGCATTTTTTCAGCAGGTTCGCTAGGGGGGGGAAAAAAAAAAAAAAAAAAAAAAAAGACACATTCAAGAAGTAGAGGAACTAATAAGGCCTAGGTTTGTGTTTCTTACTGCCACTATTTCACAACAGTAAATTTAGCGTTCCTCCATCATACCCATTCTGATAGCTAGAAAAGGCAAGAGGCATCACATGCTGTTGCTGGTCCCAAGTTAGGCTCCTGCAAGCTGGCTGGTGAGATACCACTACACAGGTGTGCCGGTTTTGGCTGGGGTAGAGTTAATTTTCTTCATAGTAGCTGTTTTGGATTTGTGCTGGAAACAGTGTTGGTAACACAGGGATGCTTTAGTTACTGCTGAGCAGTGCTTACACAGAGTCAAGGCCCTTTCTGCTTCTCACCCCACCCCACCAGTGAGAAGCCTGGGGGTGCACAAGAATTTGGGACGGGACACAGCTGGGACAGCTGACCCCAACTGACCAAGGGGTATCCCATACCACATGATGTCATGCTCAGCATATAAAGCTGGGGAAAGAAGGAGAAAGGGGGGACGTTCGGAATTAAGGTGTTTTGTCTTCCCAAGTAACCGTTACACGTGATGGAGCCCTGCTTTCCTGGAGATGGCTGAACACCTGCCTGCCCATGGGAAGCAGTGAATGAATTCCATGTTTTGCTCTGCTTGCATGTGCGGTTTTTGCCTTACCTATTAAACTGTCTTTATCTCAACCTATGACTTTTCTCACTTTTACCCTTGTGATTCCCTCCCCCATCTCACCAGGGGGGAGTGAGCAAGCGGCTGTGTGGGGCTTAGTTGCCGGCTGGGGTTAAACCACAATAACAGGGTTTAGAACAGCTGCTTTGACTCTACAAAGAATAAGAAAAGCAGAAATCATGAGGTCTTGTTTTCCTAAAAAAGCAAAGCTAATAAGAAACCTTTATTAAAGAGCTGCTATAGTAGAGTAAGGATGCTGTCAAGCTTGCAGTGATTTCACATGCTTCAAAGATCCAGAGCACATTTCCTACATGAAGGACATGCACAGCTACCGAGCCACTCAGAGCAAAGAGTAACTACCAAAGGTTCTTTGAATGATGTGGCTATCTGTTACACTTTATAAACATTTCCTCCTTATCACAAGCTGCATATGACCATACCATACAGACAGCCAATTTCCACTTAGCTGTGAAGATAATGACTGGTGTCATAATGTCTTATGTCAAGGAATGCACTATGTCAAATAATTCAGTGTTGCTGGTACCAATTACACAATCTCCTACATAGTAATCCAGAACAAAAGATGCAAAATTGTAAAACTTCCACAATATTTTATATACAGTCAACTATACCTTTCCAAAGTCTGTACATAAAGGCCAAAGGGACAGGGTATCCCTATACTCCAACAAGGATTTAATATGGAAATGCCAATGTAGTTTAAATTAGCTAGCTTGCAATCAAGTACCAATTTAATTGGACATGCTACATACTAATTTACCCTGAATTTCAGCAAAACACAAATAATATAGATACAAAGATGAATCTGACTAATGCGGGAAGAAAATGTCGAAGGCTGTATCTGTCAATACAATTCTATAGCAAGTAAGACAACATTTAGCACTTAAATGCCAAGATTAAAAATAATCTATCTAAAAATCTGAGAACTATCATAGATTTATATATATATGTGTGTATGTTTATATCTATAAAAATGTATCTATCTATCTATAAAATGATGTGCCTATTTTCACTGAAGACACTCCAGTTCTATGCAGTTGCAAGATGCTGAATCTGAAAGCACTGGTGTTGCACAGGTGAGTAAAAGAAATCCCAAATTTTTTATGATACTGGATCTTTCTCTTCCAAGTTTTCAGCAGTTTCATGCAGCTCAAATAAAAATATTATATTTATACAGACATGGGTCACTCTCCTCCTCAGCTAAGTGTTAACTACTGTTTGAATAGTACTATGTTTTTCTGTTTGCTTAAGGGGGAGAAAAAGTGATAAAATCCCATCTTTTTCTTAACACAGAACATGAACATCAATACAATAGCTGCTTCTGTAGCCTAC
The DNA here is from genome assembly GCA_030449065.1 of Oceanodroma leucorhoa. Lineage (NCBI taxonomy): Eukaryota > Metazoa > Chordata > Aves > Procellariiformes > Oceanodroma > Oceanodroma leucorhoa. Next base: position 1,656,498 of record JASVER010000052.1, read on the forward strand.
AATAACACAGTACTTAACAGGAAATGACTGCAGCATAACACAGGTATCGTATACTTCATAGGGAAAATGACCTATGTAAGAAGATCAAAATGGGACATCCTAGCAGAGCTGTGGAATTGTTTTCACTTGGCCATTAGCATTAATAAACACTTCAAAGAATACTTGAGGAATTTATTTCAACTACCTCTTTTTGTTCCTGTTTGTAACTCTTCAATTTTGGCATGAGTTTAGCTGGCAGCTGCTATAGGATTTCTTAAGGCTATGAGTTGTGAGGGCTTAAAAGTTGTGAAGGCTTACAGGCTTAGCTACTTGTTCAGATCTCAAAGTGAACATAAATTTTGGATCTTCTGGGGTTTTTTTTTGTTTGTTTTGTTTTGTTTTAATAATAAAGAATTTTAAAAATGAGATTTTATAATTCATAAAATTAAAAAGGTAGTTTTCAATCCACATCATATACATCATGAAATATAATTTGGTATTCTTGGTGAAGGAGTAAATAGTGGAGGAGGAAGCTTAAGAGAGAAGCCAGGTAAAACTATTACTAAAAACACTTTCTATAAAATCAGAGAATAATTATTCTGTAATGCACTTAGTATAAAGATAAATCATAGTAATAGCAAAAAAATTCCTCTTCTTTCCAGGGGAATGTTGGGAAATTCAAGAAAAATATACACATAAAGCATTGAGCACACACTGAATAATCACAGTTTATTATTATATTTTACTAATCTAGTATGGGTTTGTAACAATATAGAGAGACTTTCTTTTATATACACAAACGGCTCAAATTCATCTCATTAATCATGGAGAAGATGAAGCCCATGGCTCTGAAACATATTTCTCTATTGATGGCAAAGTAATGCAACRTGCACATACTATTATTTACTAATGAAAAAGTAAAACATTAGTAGTAACAATGCCATGCATTCTGCATCAACATTCTCCATAAAATAACTCTGACATTAGGCATTCTGAACTTCAAGAAAACAGAGAACTTGATATATTTTTAAAAAAGAGGTGCTTAAATTTAAGTCCTAAACCCTCTATTTGTTTGCGTGTTAGTGTCCAGCTTGAAAGGTGCATAGTGTTTAATAGCTTACACGAAACTCAAAGCAATCCCTGCCTGTGATGAGAAGAAAACCTTATAAAAGGACCTGACAGAAAGTAGTGGCTGACACAAAGTCTTTCCACCAACTTCAACAGGATTTGGAATTAGGCACCACCAGAACAAGTGACTTCCAAAGCAACTTCAGATGCTGACTTAAAAACAGATTTCATAATTTACAAATGGATTGTTTACAGTGTGCTAACATTGGTAATGACTGCATTTTGGAGCCTGGGGCACGCATCAACGGGCTTTCCTTGGTTTTACCTTATACTTCATTTATTATCCATCTATTTTCAGAGCAACGTACGTGCAAGTTAAAGACATTTTACATCATTGTTCTACCCCTGGAAAGAAAGGAGGGAGAGAGGAAGAGAGGAAGGGAAGGAGCGAAGGAAAGAAAATCTTCCTTACAGGTAAAACAAATAAGCAAAAACCAACAAATAATCCTGTTTTCCTAACATTCACTCTCTGGCCTAGTCACAGACAGAAATTACACATATTTAAAGTTAAAACAGACTTAAACCAAAGTAAAATCCCTACACAGACACTCTTCTTTAAGCAATGCTGCATTGGATTTGGCTTATACATGTTCTAAATCAACTTACGCTGCTAACAATCAGTAGGGTCTATCAAATTATGTGCATCCACAAAAACTACAGGCTAACCTGATTTACTTACGCTGCTTGTAAAATCACACATATAAGTAATTGGTACAACCCTGTAGATCATGTCCTTTATTCACAGAGCTTAAGAAAGACTACATGCAATACAAAGAAGCCCTACCCACAGATCTAAAAAGTACACTGAATTTAGTATTGACTTTCTTAAGAAAATGAGCTCAGACCTTGAAATGCTGACTTGCTTCAACAAATTAAAGACAGTCTTTATTAGAGACAGATGTTGACGGCAGATATAAAAAACACAGAAGTTATGTATTCATTCCTTCCTTACTTCAACTAACAATAGGCTACATTGCCCATAAGGAGTAAATAGCACCTAAACCCACACAAGGAGTTCACCTTAATGATCACAGTGGTGCACTGGATTCTTACTACGTAGTATGCAGAATTTAAAGAACTCACTTGACTTAAAAATTCTGTATTGCAAAGAGCTCAACTGTTTGCTCATGCCACTTCAACACAATCTAGTCAAGGCCACTGATTTGCAATGTACAAGGCATAAGAGTGTTCCCTATAAACGTGACTGCACAGGAGCTCTAGAAAAACAGTCCAGTTGTACCAACCTTCAGGGTGTGCACAATACATAAGTAATCTCTCTTTCATGGCTTTGTGTGAAAAGAAGAGGCTTATGTTATTGCTCCTGAGTTACTGTCGCCTGTGGTGCATGTGTTGATTAGTGATGGAAGGAGAATTACAGCTGCAATTACGTGTATGGCAAGAAAGTGCTCTTTCCTACATAAAAATCAAAATAAACAAAAGAAGTACATGTGATAGTTTGTTGTGATGGTTTCAAAACAGCAAACAAAGGTGTGACAATGAAGTGACAAGAACAGGCACGTGATTGTAACTGGCAGATATAACAATACCCCATGCACCACAGCTACTGGCAATATTGTATGTAATATGCTAAAGCAGCTTATGGGCAACACAATGACTTAACATACTATAAAACAATTTGCTGCTGTTGAAATTCTGTGATAGCAGCCTTCATGGTATCTCCACAAAATCAGTTTACATTGGGACCCATTGCAAAAACACATTTTCTTTAATGCTGACAAAAACAAAGTCTGAATGAAAGTTTCTACTATGTCTTGATTCTTAAATTAAAAAAATCAGCTTGACTTACAGAAAGTGTTAAATACCAGCAAAGGGCTAATTATACCATACTAACTTCCTTTTGTCTAGTATAAAAGGACATTTTCTTACTTTGCCTGGCTGAGTATAATAGCCTATGAATTATGAGATCAAAGCAGCAAACTGTATGTTTTCTAAAGTAAGAGTTTCCTTCACCAAGTTTTACACTTACTACAGCTAAAAGAGCTGTGTGAGGGGATCAGCACTAAACCCAAAGGACAGGCTGTGCACAGCAAGAAAGAGAGCAACTCCCTTGTGCTTTTTGCAGGTCACTACCAAGGACCATGTTAGCAGATCCACACCAGACCCTTAACAGGCAGCTCTGCTGCTACCAGTAATTAGCTTGGACAGCTCTGGCTCCAGGAGTAGCAGCAAGGCTACACCATAATGAGCTCAGCTGGGATTAGCAGGACAGGGCAGGGAACCAAGAGAGCTGAGGCATTCTGCATTGCGTATGTATCACAGAGATCAAACAAGGATGGCTGGCTAGGTTATCCCCTCACCACCTCATTCCAAAAATGAAGCACGGCAGTGTGTAAAATACAGGCTAATGAAGAGCGACACCTCCAACAGATGAGAGCCACATTAATTAACACAATCCCTAGATCATGGAATACAGTTTCTGTTAGTGCTAGCAAACTTGTAACTTGTCACTGATTTAAGAGGGGGGAAAAAAAAGGAAAAAAAAGAGTTGATGTTTTCCTTTTCTGCTTGTGGTAGAAGATGGTTTTATCTTGGAATTTTGCGAGGAGTTCCTCTTATGTGGACTGCAAAGCACTACCTTCAGAAAAAACAGCTGAATGTTTCTTTATGTAAACACCATTTAAGAAACAAACTCACTTTTCAATCAACAGCTTTTTGTGTTCCCTTTTCAAAAAAGCCAGTTCATTCCACACAGCATCAGAATCCTCTTGACAAAGCTGACGGGGGTATGCATGCTGGTATCTGCTTTTACTACTTTCAATCCTGTTTATGAGTAAAAAGAGGTTGTTTGTTTTGAAATACCTACATGTTTTAGGACCACAAGAATAAAAGCATCCTTGCTTTCAGAAAATACAAATTTTAAACTGCGGCATCTACTGAATATATATCTTGTATGATGTATACATTCCGTGAGGCTTGAAACCTTAAATGTAGTATTATAGAAAAGTTTAGTTATGTAGTTTCAGACAGAAATAGGGCTAGTATGGCACCATGGCTTTCAAGTGACACGTGGCAGAGCAGTGTCACCCGCATTCATTCTGTCAACATTCCTTACAATACTGGTATGAGAAAGCAGAAGGTGAAACCATCACACAATGCTTTGCAAAAAAATGGGAGAGCCACCAGCTCCCCTAATGCCCCTGCAAACCAACCTGCAAGTTGCACTAATGCCCAGTCTAAATCAAACTGTTGATCTACTGTCTATTGAAAGAATAAGCTATCTGTGATAAGATGATACATCAGGAAAAAGCATACTGAATTTAGACACACAGAAAATCAAAATATTTCACAGTTTTGTGTCATTAAAATATTTTATGTATTTTAATAATGCAAAAGATAAAAATTGTATTTAAAAAAATCCTTTATAAAATGAATTTAAAACTCTGCAATTTAAATTCCTACTGGGCATAGAAATAAAGTCTCAGAGAATGTGGTAACCTCATAAGGCCCCCATCATCTTTGCAGTCACGTATGTCAGTGGAAGTTGTATGTACACTGACAGGTGGATTAGGTCCCATCAGCTGCCACCTCGATAACAGATTCTAATCTAGGAAGAATCAGAAAGAATTGTGTCCTCCAACGCTTACAGAGGATCAGAAGCGCCACATAAGTACCTGATACTGAATTCTTAATGCACAATTTACATTACACCAGCGTTATAAAGCTTTTTAAGATACAAAATAACAGTCTAAGGTATAACCATTTACAGACTGTTTTTATTTGTGTCTTGGCTACTTTCTTTTATTTCAGCATATTAAAAAGGAAAAACAAACCCCTTTTAGTATGATGGCTTCATACAATTCTGTTCTGATGACAAAAATGATCAAAACCCTGTGATTTTCAGCTCATCTTAATTATAGATGGAAAAAATCAGATGAACGAATAAAAACGTAGTATTACACTTTCCCCAATATCTGCTTTTCCAAAATACATTCCTGTCAGGACACAAGCTGGTCTCATTTATTTTAAATGGAAACAGAAGTTGCTTTTGTCTCTCTTTCCCTTTTCTTTTCTTCCTTTTTTCTTGAAATGTCATAACTAGAACATCCAATGCTTCACTGTATATCAAGTTTGATTTTACTGTCTTTATCTAGGTTGAATTTTTGTATCTTTTCAGCCTTGGCCTCTCTGTGGACCATGAACACCTACTTAGCTTAGACACAGAATTAAATAATTTCATTGCATAAAGTAACTATCAGCTGGTAGGTTTCAGTTGTTTCCAGCTTACACTGAATTTAAAATAGTGAGCTAGAAGATAAAATCATCCATGTTTTTCCTAAATAAACAAAACCTTTTAATTCTAATTTAAACAAACCTGTTTGTTATTTATGCTTTGATATTTCAAAAAATCTTCCTGTGCCACCAATGCATGTAGCAGATTTGTACCTAGCATTATTTTAATCCACACTTTTTTTTTCTTTTTAAAAGACAAACCATTCTTAAGAAAATACCATAGTACTACAAAGCAATTCGAATCTACTCAGACAGGCCAAACCATTACTTATATATGAGGGACAGTTTATCATTCACAGTAGGAGCCTTTATGTCACCCTGGACTCTCTGAGCAGCTACCAGTTTTGCAGCAATTTCTGTGATTCCCTTTTTGGTTAGAGAGAGTTACAAAATTTGTCCCAAGATTAGTCAGTATTGCTCTAATTACAAAAAGAATTATTTTTAGTAAAATATATATGTGTTTACTAAACTGTAACGCTGAAGTCCTACTGAAGTCCTACTAAAGCCACCAGGACCTAAGGATCTGCTCACATTACTTTCCTGAAACAGGGCCTGAAAAACTGTACCTCAGCAGTGTCTGATAACTGAAGTGGTAAGAAATGTCTTCATACCTCCAAATGTGTCTGTTTACCAAAAATTCTAACTCTCTGCTAAGGATTTTAAAAAAAGAAAAAGAATTTCTGCATAAATTTTTCACTGTTCTGTAAAGAATTTAAGGGAGAATTATATATAGAATATTCGCTATTTAAATTTTGATGTGGTACAGTCTTTCTTCTTTCCATTAATAAAGATGTATTACTGCAGTATTTTTGTAGAATGATCAGAAATAATTGACTTTATAATCATTTAACAGATTAAAACACCCTGTTTTTCATACACATACTCTTTTTTTCCCTATTAAGAAGGGGAGTTTAGGATCAGCTTCAGTTAATGTTTGAGTCACTAAATGTTAGAGAGGCTGTTATTTCTACATTGTTCAATGAATAAAATTATTTTTAAAACTGTTTGAAACATAAGGAGTAATTGTTCTATTATAGAAAATAAAAAACATACACAGTCAACAAATTAATTGACTGGGGAATTAGACAAGCATAAATAAGCAGCCCTAGCAAACCTTTGTCCAGTACTCAGGCTAAAAATGGGATCCTAAATAAAATAAGTCAAGGTGTCAGCTCAATACCTTTTACTCTTGGTTTCAACTGTAACTTTCTCATATAGGGGTATGCCATGTATTCTGCTTTAATAAAGGGTAAGTCTTGATCACCACATAGTAGCTTTTTCCTTCAGATCAAATTCTTTTTTTGAATACCTGTATAATACTTCTGTTCAAATTTCTTGTATAAGGGAAATGTTTTTAATGAGCTATGTAACTTACCTGCTATCACCCTCTTCCCACTGCTTTAATTGCTCTTTTAGTGCTCTGTAGTTGGTCTGTAACATCTGCAGCCTCTCCTTGCGTTTTTCATGGGCTGCTCTTAGCTCATCAGTTTCTCTAGTCTGTATAGCACCAGAAAAACAAAATTAGAGTTGGGCAAAATGTAAGAGACTTTCACACAGATCACATGAAACAAAAGTTCTGCTTAAGTAACTATTAAGAGTCTCAGAAATCTAAATAGAAAGATCAGGAATCACAATGCTTGAGGTCAGATTTTTCTTATTGCTAGTTTGGCAAAATTTACTTAAATATTGTTTTCATGTGCTGAGAAGTTTTAAAAAATTTACTACCAAAATGTCAGTTTTCATCTTGTGAATGCATTGGCCTAATACACCTAAAAATACATAGACTGAAAAAGGATTGTTGGCACTGTCTTTTCCTCCGAACTACTTTTTTCTTATTAGTTTTCCATGGAAAACTAATCGACTTATTTTCAAGGGAAACACTGGCCACACTGAGGTCCACATCAAAAAAAATAAATTTAAATGACTTCAGGATTTCCTCATATATTAATTTACTTCTGTAAATTTATATAAACCCGCAACACCCAGACTTTGTTCTCTAGTTATGTAACAAACAAGAAATAAAAATAAATTTTGAAATAGGTTTTATATAATCAAAACCATATGAAAAAATGTATTCTCTTTTTGCAGAATGAGAAGTAAGATATACCTTGATTTATATTACAGGATAACATCATGCAACTATTTTGCTAAGTGACAATACTGTGCTCTGAAAAAAATTAACATTAAGAAGAGGACAYTCCACAGTATAAAGCAAGTCAAATTCTGGCATACAGGAGTAAAGAATTCACTAGACATTATCCTGTAGTAAAATTTGCCTTCAGTGCTTCATTTCCAGTTCAATGGGAGCTCTGCTTGTAGAGCAACTACAGAACATGTTCATTAATCTGGAAGTAAATCACAATACTATATTTGCATGCGTTTACTGCTTATATGCAAGGACGGCTTTTCAGCATTAGTCAATAAATAAGATACACCAATAGCCAGAGCTACGAATTAAATCCCACTACAAAAATATGGCTAGGGTTTCTACCGTAGTGCTGTAGAAAGTACCTAGACTAGTTTCTACAAAGTACCTAGACTAAGTTTGGCTTCTAAGATATAGCCCAGCTTTCATGACACATAAACACAGCTGAAAGATATGAGCTCAAATTTCAGATGCTACTATATATAAAATTCCAGAAGTTTTCTGGAAGTGACTCAGGCAACACACAAAGCAGATTTAGGACACATTTATAAATTTAGAATTGCTTAAAAAGTACTTTTGACTGGTTTTAAGTAGCTCTTATAATACTACAATGATATTAAAAACAATCACACAGATAGCAAGATAAATTTATGACAAAGGACATAGAGACTATTACCAAGCTTTGCTTGACACTGCAACAGGAAATTTTTATAAGAATCCAATTATAGATGCTGTGTTTTCAAGAGAAGTTCATGAAATCATTATTCTGAGACTGTTTGATATTGCTAGTGAAAACAGATCAAGTCTGGCAAGGTACTGGAAAATAACATCTTCAGCATAACTCCTCAGAAGTTTATTAGTGTCAATGCCCTTTCACAGATGCAACCAAGTGTAGAATTTGGCCTTTCCTGTTTATGAATCTACATTTTTTATTATTGCTTACCTGTTCCATTACCCATTCCGTTACAGTTACTCCCTTCCCTTATCAGTTGCTCTGCTCTCACAGAAACAGAAATTAGACAATTAACTGTCCTAATCACTCTCTTTTATTTGAATGATTAAGCACTTCAGAACTTTAAATTTACACTGTGATTTCCATAATTTCAGTTAGTTCCATCTCTCTCTGATTGAACTATGTTATATTTTTTAATAATTAAACAGTTTTGTGTACAGTTTTCTATAAATTGACAAAAATGGGACAGAACAATCATCTCTAGCAGTGCCGGATCTCCAGATCTCCACTGTCATTCTACAGTACTTCCCATGCAATAATGAAAGACAAAATGACAAAGTCTGATATGCAGGAGGAAGAACCAACTGCCTGTGAAAAAAAGTAATTTTGCTATTTGCAGGCAGCTCAAACAAGCCAAAAGATTCTAATCACTACTTCAAAATTTTGTTGAAATTGACCAGTAACAACTTCTGTTACAGTAAAAATTGAACTAAAATGGAATTAAAAAAATATATTGATTCAATTCTTTGACTACTCTTCTTAGGCTGACAAGAAGTGAGGAACCTGACCATTACAAAAGTAGTTTCTTCCATAACTAGTTATGTGGAAAAGCCACAATATTAATGTATTTTTGGCATCTGAACACCATACATGGAACAGCACTATTTTTGAAATCTAAACTAAATATAACAGTGTGCCCTCGCTCACATATACAAGTATTAAGGTAGCCCTAAAGACCGATCTGCATATTATAGTCCTAATTCTCTCCAAAATTTTAGAATTTTAAAAAAGAGAAAACTCAAAGCAAAGGTCTTCTATTGCTTTTGAAAACTTTCCAGTTAAAGCCAGGAAGATCTCCTCTAGGCTCACAGTTCTAGAAACATAATAGGGGAGAAGAGAACATATCCTTAGTTCATATCAAATATATAACTCTCAGCAACCAAATCCCTACCCACTTCTTAAAGACCAACCGAGACTGATGTTCTTATGCTTTGGACCTTTCTAAGTACCAGCTTGATAACTTGTTATTCAAAATCCATTAAATACTCTTATTTACTTTGACATCCTCTTCCCTAAACAAGGGTGCAATCAGTCATGCTCTGTTACTTTTTAGTATGTCCTGGAGTGCAGAAATGAAGCCAATTCTGTACCAAAACTATGGACACTGAATTTACATGATTACCCTATTTATATTAGCAATAAAGACAGTAAGAGCCAACTTTCCTTGGCCAGAAATGAGTCAGGTGAGAAGAACTGGAAAATCCTATTGAATGGGACCTTGCCTTTCTCTGTTCATTTGTAATACCATCTGGGGTATCAAATACTCCTGTTCCTGAAAATCCCATAAATAAAGCTGTTCATCTTTTTTTTTTTTTTAATTGTTACCAATTTTGCAGAAGGACTGATGGATAAAGTCACAATTTCATCTTCAGGATATGCATACGAAGGCTCTGCAGAGGGATCTGGACAGACTGGATTGATGGGCCAAGGCCAATTGCATGAGGTTCAACAAGGCCAAGTGCCGGGTCCTGCACTTGGGTCACAACAACCCCAGGCAATGCTACAGGCTTGGGAAAGAGTGGCTGGAAAGCTGCCCGGCAGAAAAGGACCTGGGGGTGCTGGTCGATAGCCGGCTGAACATGAGCCAGCAGTGTGCCCAGGCGGCCAAGAAGGTCAATGGCATCCTGGCCCGTATCAGGAATAGTGTGGCCAGAAGGAGTAGGGAGGTGATCGTGCCCCTGTACTCAGCACTGGTGAGGCCGCACCTGGAATCCTGTGTTCAGTTTTGGGCCCCTCACTACAAGAAGGACATTGAGGTGCTGGAGCGTGTCCAGAGAAGGGCAACGAAGATGGTGAAGGGTCTGGAGAACAAGTCTTATGAGGAGCAGCTGAGGGAACTGGGGCTGTTTAGCCTGCAGAAAAGGAGACTGAGGGGAGACCTTATCACTCTCTACAACTACCTGAAAGGAGGCTGTAGTGAGGTGGGTGTTGGTCTCTTCTCCCAAGTAACAAGTGATAGGACAACAGGAAATGGCCTCAAGTTGTGCCAGGGGAGGTTTAGATTGGATATTAGGAAAAACTTCTTCACCCAAAGGGTAGTCAAGCATTGGAACAGGCTGCCCAGGGAAGTGGTGGAGTCACCATCACTGGAGGCGTTCAAAAAACGTGTGGATGTGGCGCTTCAGGACATGGTTTAGTGGGCATGGGTGCTGGGCTGATGGTTGGATTCGATGATCTTAAAGGTCTTTTCCAACCTTAATGATTCTATGATTCTATGATCATTAGTATGTTTATTGGTAGAGCAAGCATTTTTCTGAGCAAGTATATTTCAAGTAATCACATAGTCAACACTTTGCTTGAAGAGGCAATAATGCAAGTGCCAGTTTCAAAAATGTTGATCACACGCATTGTTCTTTGTTGGAAGCAATGCCTGAGAGGAGGCTAATATCAAGAAATCATACAATACCAACAGAATTATTCTGAAGTTAATGTTATGACAGCTGAGTTCACTGCCATGCTGGCAATAGCCTCACTGAATTCTGAATGTAGTGCCACAACAGTGTTTAATATGTTGACCTGGGCCTCTACAGCTTCTTTTCAATCAATTAAAGCATTCTGCAAAAGAAACCAAGTAGGTTTCCTAGAGAAAATGCAAGCGGTTTATATATTCAGTTTCAAGGGGAGATACAAGACTTAGCTCTTAAAGACCTCATGGATTTACAGCTGTGATAAATAGAGATCCCACACTTGCAACATTACAAAGCTGCACAGATTCCTAAATTATGTTTTTAAGATGAAACAGAAGAAATGAGAAAGGCAGTATGGCGAATGGTAAAAATTATGTTATGAGGTCATGCAGAAAGAATAATAATCCTTTCTCTTCTCTATCTGCTTAGAAAATCGGAGTGCTTCTCTTCACTCCTCCTTCCAGAAGAAAACACAAAGAAATGTGGAACTCTATCATTTAAGACAACAACAATATGTGACCTTTCTGCCAAGGGCAGAGCAGCTGTAGTTCACAGTGCCAGAATAATCTGTAGCATCAGTGTCTGGCAGGCCAGCTAACAGTAACAAACAGGAGGCCTGCCAAAGGCCAGTTCTCAGGTAGAGCTGGTAGGACACGCCTTAGATTTCTCAACAGAGGGAAGAAACAAAACAAAATTAATCTTCTGACTCCCAGGAACGAGGCGCAAGATGGCCTGTAGGACTGAATTTGAAGTAGTCTAAATCATCGTTCCTGTTCATATACTCTACGTGTGGTAAGACACTATATTAAACTCTCTCAAGTATACAGGGTGATGAACTTTTGCATTTGTGCTAAAATATAATTCCCACTCACATTTCTCCTAAAATTGACTTATCACATGTAAGTGTCCTTTTGCACGAGGCAAGAGCTCAGGACTATGGTTTGTAGTGCTCCCCAAATTTTTTCACTTACCTGACATTTATCACAGCATGTTCAATATAACCAGTTCTGCTTTAGGCTACATATACTGAAAATATCTTTCAAATTCTGTAACTCTGAACAAACATAAGCAACAGGGGGGAAAAAAAAAAAAAAAAAAGAAGAGAAGAGCGAAGAGAGGAGGAGGAGAGTAAAAATTGTAAATGTTTAAGAAAATATGACTCAGGGTTTGGGTTTTGCATTCTGAGGTGCAATTTGAAATCAATAGGTCATTCAAAAGGTATTATTTTTGAAGTAAAAAACCAAACCAAAAAACCAAAACCAACGAAAATCCATAAAACAGGGACAAAATGGGAAATTGTAATACATGCTCAACTGAGCTTTTCTACCAAGAGGGGGGTGGGGGGGTGGGTGGGGGTGTGGGTGCTGGGAGGTTTTTTACAGCATTTGTTAGAACAACAACTTCTGAGCCATAACTTCTAAGAGTACAAGGGATAAATTGGTTCCAAGTAATTGACTTCAGCATTTTAAAATACTGGCTTCACTGTACAAAAAAAAATAATTCTTTACACTTTGTGCTTCACTTTATTTCTATATGAATACATTAATTTCACAGAATATATATTCTCAGACACAAATTTTGAAAATGTATTTAACAAGCACGTATTATTGATGACAGTTCAAATTAGGCTTCCACAGGACTGCAGGTGTATCAACACAAGATTCCTACCAGTAAAGGAAAAAGGCAAACTAATGGAGAGTGCTCTCTTATGCTAACACACTTAGAGTCCATAACAATATGTGCATTTTGCATTTTTAAAATGTCTGTTTATTTTGGTATATCTTTATCTATGCAAGCTTATAGCTAGAGGGTTTTTTTATTTTTATTTTGTTAATGTTCACCTTTAGCTGTAGTGTCTTCTCTAAGTTTTCAATCTTCCTTTCAGCTATTTTAAGCTTCCTTAGCTCCTCTGACTCTCTAAAACAGCTCTTTGGGGACAGAGACCTTGAACGTTTCACAGGTGGTTCCTGGAGAATAAAACAAGGACATGGTTGAACTAGTTGGAACACCGGATTATGAAAGACATGCAGAATTAAAGAAGAAGTAATTTTGAATACTAATAATGAATTATAAAAAAAAAAAAATCTGCATAGAATACCAGAGAAATAACAAGCAGAATTACCACAGCGCTACCACTAAAGGTTTCTCTGTGACTCGTTAATGAGAATATTCATTTACATTTACATTGTTTCTTTCAGAATAATGATGTCCCATTAGGGAAGACTAAAGGGTTATAGACTCAGAAATGCAAGAAACCTCATTACAAAGGAGGGGATAGAGGCTGGTCTAATTGCTCTATAAGGGTCCAAGGTTACACTTGATAGGACAACCAGAAACAAGAGGGAAAGGATTTTTTTCCCTTTGAAATAGTTTAACACACTGTGAAGTTGAAGGAACAATATGCTTGAGGAATATAAATACAACAGACAGTAGATCTTATACCATAATGACCATATGGTCATTAACTATAATGTGACTAACTAGAGACAAGAATATGTGTTTATATTATGTACAGCTTCATATAACAATCTGGAGAAAGAATATGCGAAAGTAACACTTAAACTGGGCAGCTTTCTTGTTCATGTCATATGTCCTTATGGCAAAGAAAGAAAGACCTCATCAAATTAGACTTCCTGATTTTCTGAATAACTTTGGTTAAGGACAGAGAAATACTAACACACACTTAATACAAATAAGGTAAAATGCTATTACGTAAATACATAAAGTGAAACAAAAACTTAAGATTAATTGTGATTATTGTTGTTGTATGCTGCGATTTTCACTGTAAAATAATTGATTTACAACAAAAGGAATTCAGGATAAAGTTTTCTTGAATACTATATATTTCAACACTGTTACTATTCCATTAAATTAATTTAATCTTAAAGAGAATCTTAATGAGCAACTGACATTTTTTTCTTTGACCATTACCTTCCAGTATTAAATGTTTACAAGACACTGTATACCAGACTTTCACTAGGAAAAAAAATAATCATGAAATACCAGAAAATAATAATATCACATATTTAAGAATTTAAATATTGGCAAGGTGTTTTTGTCATTTGGCTTTGGATTTCTTTTGCTTCTGAAATGTGCCTGAATGCGATGAAAAAAAACCAACCCAAAACCACCAAACCAAAACTAACATCTGGAAAGAATTTTAGTACATTTAAAATCTGAATGTCATATGGACGTACTTTGTATATTCCTATCAGTTCCTTTATATAACAGAAGAAACCAGAAGAAAGTTAGAAAGTTTTAATGAACATTTAAAACAATATTTCCAAATTTATGGTTTTATACTGTCAGCATAACTTTGCACTTACTAAGAGTAGATCTCTTTGAAATAGTAAGATTACTGATTTACATTTTTTTCTAATAATTCTGGTAGAGATACCCAACACTTCCATTAATAGATGCTGATATTAATTCGTAAAGATATTAACACTGCACAAAACCAAACTGATCCCTTTCAGGTGTCTGAAGCAGAACATCCCAAGACCAACATATCAAAAAATCTACTCATCTTCACAGTCCCAGATTTCTTAAATAAAACCAAGATCTTAGATAAAACTCGTATCTTCCACATTTCCTAAATATTGCATACCCATACTATTTTTTCCTAAAAATCCAGAATGCCTAATTTTTCAGGAAATGTTTCCTAGTTAAAACTTTATGTTTGTATACAGAAGACTTGGAAAATACATTTCTCTGAAATCAGGAATAAAAGGTCAAACCACTGCATTTGTTGCCAAAGCAAAAGACAACAAAGGCAAAGAAGGGGACCAATCAGCACCAGTCTGCTAAGAATAACTAGGTAGAGAGACTCTATGGAGGAATGGAGAAAAGAGAAAAAAATACATAAAAATGTAAAATTCATAGTCTTTCTGCTTTAATCAAAGGTGATCAGATACAATGAGTACACAACAGTTTTCTTTATATATATATATATATATATATATATATATATATATACTGTACAGACTGTATATATAGCTACCTGGTACTGCGCTGTGAATCTTTTTCACAGGGCCAAGGTATGGAAAAAGATAGAGAAAAATTCTAACTGTTCATGGACATGGAAATAATTCCCTGTGAGAACAGGTCGGATTGGTGATGTGCATTAAGAAACATTCTATTGTTTGAATATGTTTTTACCTGTTTAGTGACCAGACTAGAGGTCTGTGGAAAGAAGGGGCTGAGTCTGGGCTTTACAGCTGCACATAGGTAGTTCGAAGGCAATCTTTGCTAAGAAGGCAAACAGTTCAATTTTCCTACCAAGACAGAAGAGACTGTGTAGTAAAATACACTGTAATTTGATTGCCTGGGGCTGCTGCAAAACTCAATTTGGAAAATGGCATCTGTAATACCCTTCTCACGACTGCAAACTTTGTTGCTGCTGCTGCTGCCAGGTTTAAGCATTTGATTTTTTTTTCAGTCTTCAAATGCTACAGTAAATTTAGACATACCTGTATTAAATATATACACAAATCGTAATGTTTTAAACATTTCCTAAATGTTTAGAAGTAAGAAGAAGTCCAGTTTTATGAGCAAAGAATGTTAATCCAAGTCAGTAAAGGGTAACAAGAGAAGCTTTTTCATCAATGATCCTAAAACACATTTACAAAAGACTAAGCCAAATAGCAGAAAACCAGAAATAAACAGGCTTTGTAATATTAATAGATATGAAACTTTGTGACAGAAGATTTAATGTAACGAAATAGCTGGTAAGTGGATGTGACACACATGAACTGTTAATGGAGGTACAGGAAGCAGAAAAAGAAAAGATGCCTCTTCCTAAACTACCTTCTGTTACCCGTCTGCACCATGAAAGATACCATGGGACAAAGCTGGAAATAGTCACGTTCTCGAATTCAACAGGTTTTGTGTTGGATGGAGTCACAAAACAAATAAAAAACAAAAACACAAAACAAAACAAAACAAAAACAAACAAACAAACAAACAAGGGAAGCCGGAACTCTTACTGAAATGTCTTGGAGAACTTTTCTGCACACACAGATCAGACCAATGTCTGCTAGGATACAGCACTGAAGACAGTGGGCAGAAATCTTAATGTTTTTTATCAGTTGAAGAAACAGAAATATTGTTGAAGCTGAACCAAAGGTTGACAAGATACAGCTGGGTTTTTTTGGAGAGGAAAAATGGAAAATTCTTGATTCACTATGTTTCAACAGGAACTTTATCAGTACTGCAAGTTAACTCATGCCTTTTAATATCTTGACATTATAGACTTAGAAGAATGCTATAGAATGTGTATCAGTAAAAGGCAATTATAACTCCTATGTATCATACAATGGGAAAGCTTAGCTATAAAAAAAACATGGGCTGTGTTACTGAATTGCCCAGCAGACATATGGATGGCAGTTTAATGGGGTAAAAGAAATCATATGTAGCTCACAAAGTTACAAAATTTAAGCTCCAAAAAGCGCTCTAGGAAGATCAAGCAACTGACTCTTAAGCCTTCATACAAAAGGGCACTCAGCTGTACCACTTTCCACAGAGACGGGACTATGAGGCCTACAGCTGCCTGTAAGTGCGCACTTAACAGTATCAAGAAAAATGACACCACACATGCACATTTAACAAAGCTTTTAACAACCGCATCATCTGTCTCGCAGAGCAAGTTGTTTCTATTACTCTGTATGACTGTAGGCAAGGGATTTGAATTTCTGCAATTCACAAAAAACAACACTAGCCTACAGATCTATATATCATTGCATTCTGCAGAACCAAACATAGGTGCAAGCATACAGTCATGGAGCCACACATCCTGATTTATTACACTAGTGGCAAGTTTCTGTTTTGTCCCAGGCCCTTCTTTTTAACATCCTTCCAATTATTTCTTCTTTCAAAATCTTTGCCTTTTTAGAGCAGAAAGTAATCAAAGCAGTGTCATTCTGATCAGAAATGATTCCGTGCTTATTTGTTCTTTGTATCCTGGGAATGCACATAAGGAGGGGATGAAGGGTTAACACAACAGAGTCTTTGTGAAACCAAAAGGATCACCATTGTGAAACAAGAATTGTATATCCAACATATTCTTCCTGTCAAATCATGCACTAATAACTTCTGTCATGAATACTTCTGTCATAAAAGACTGAACAACAAGGTAATGGGAAGATATTTCATTGTAAGGGAAAAACAGGAAAGACAGCAGTAGTACCTTTTCTATTTAATATGTATATTTTGTGATCCTGAAGCCGGAATGTTCCTACAATTTTCCTTACTGTCTTGCCTAAACACAAAGTATTTGTAGCCTGTCAATTTAGTTCCCAAAAGTTTTAATAGAGACTGCGTGCACATGTGAAAAAGTGCACATATCAAACAACCCTAAGTATTGAAAGAGCACGACTAGGATCTATATCAAAACAGGAGATTTTCTACAATAGGATTTAAACGTTTGCATTTATTTTTACTCAAGGGAGGTAACTGCTTTATTCCTGACACAGTGATTAGTTCATGACAAACACAGTACTCTCATTTACGTTATTCTGAGGAAACAAGAAACGTCATTGTGGTGGGTTAACCTTGGCAAAGGATCAAACACCCACCCAGCTGCTCACTCACTCTCCTTCCTCACCAGGACAGGTGGAGAAAATAGGATGAAAAAGCTCGTGGGTTGAGACAAAAAAATTGAGATTGCTTACCATTCACCATCATGGGCAGACTCGACTTGGGGAAAATTAATTTAAGTTATTGCCACTTAAAATAAATTTGGGTAGTAAAAAATAAAGAAAATATTAAAACACCACTTTCTCCCCCACCCTGCTTCCCAGGCTCAACTTCATTCCTTCACCCCTGCCGACTCTACCTCCTGCTGAGCAGCGCAGGGGGATGGGGAATGGGGGGTTACAGTCAGTCCATAACAGCTCCAGTCAGTCCGCAACAGCTCCTCTCAGCCACTCTTTCCTCCTCTCACTTTTCCCCTGCTCCAGCATGGGGCCTCTCCACAGTCTAGAGTCCTTCAGGATAAACCTCCTCCAGAGTGGGTCCTCCATGGGCCACAGTTCCTGCCAGAAGAAACTGTTGCAGCATGGACTCCTCTCCACACACTGCAGCTTCCGTGAGGTAATATCCATCTGCTCTTGTGTGGGCCCCTCCACAAGCTGTAGCATGGACATGTGCTCCGTGGTGGTCCTCTCCATGGGCTTCTTATTCTCCTCCTCTGACCTTGGTGTTTGCAGGGCTGTTTCTTACCTTCTGTTCTTCACTCTACATGGCCTGTGCAGCACTTTGTCCTTTCTTAAACACATTTTCATAGAGGCGCCACCACATGCTCCTGAACAAATGTTCTAAAATATGTTTTTTCCCAAAAATGGCATACAGTGCAGGATATTGGGAAAGAACAAGCCATAGAGTTTTCAAAGGAAATGTTATGAGTCCAAACGTGGGAAAAACAGGAGATTTCTAAGGAAGCAGAACATGATGGTCCACCCTTGTAGACTATAGCACACAGAAGCACGTTCCTATTTTGTTTCCTTGCTACAGAAATCTCTTACATGTTTCCCATATTCTATACAATCACAATTAAAAAAAAAATTTTTAGATGAGGAATAGGCTGAACACATGAAAAACATTTTTCACGATGAAAAACATCGTGACTGGTGAATTTAATAAATCAATTTAAGCCGCAGAATTATTTATGGATCTATTTCATTAGCTATAGTTTATAGCTGTTACTGTTACCTGGTGCCTAAATTTAACAGCAAGTCATCGTGAAAGAGGCAGTCCAGCATTATACAGAGTAATAAAAAGTCAGAAGTATAAATTCAAAAAGACACTATTGTCATTCTTCACAGAAAAAATACTACATCATTCTTTAAAAATCAAGAATTTGAAAAAAACTATCTTTTTCATTTATAAAATCATAATAATAACCATTATATTTCTCTCATTTTCCTTTCAGGGAAAGATGGTCATTCTGATAAATGCCACAAAATATCTGATAAATATTCATTTTAACAAACCTACAAAGAATTTATTCTTCAAATATTTAATTTAATTAAGAATCCCTTATTCAGTATTTAATAAGGTAAAACCTTCTACTCCCAACAGCTATTTTAACAAGTATTTGGCAGATAACACAAGAATCATTCAAACAAGCTTCCAGAATTCTAAGCAGCATCAACAGATATTAAAATTATTATCCGGACCCTTGAGCAAAAATGTTTGGCTTTACCAGCCTGACTTAGACACAAATAGAGAAGACAATAAAACTATCCTACCTCATGCTTTCTTCCAGACCTTATATTGTTGCTTTCCAGAGTATCTACAGCGTACAAATTATGTTCTGCTAGGTTAAGACTTGCTTTTTTCAATTTTTCCTGTAAAAGCTTGATTTCAGATTTTTGCATTGTAATAAGACACTCTAGCTCACTTAAAGAAGGTTGTTGAAATACCTAGAAAATGATAGTACAGGTATATTATGTTAGTAACAAAAAATCTGAAGCATTTAGATAAAACTGTCTAGAGAAACACAACTTCACTGATATTACAGGAATGTGTGAGAGCTGTAAATAATTATGCTTTTGTAAATGACTCATGAATCCATAATCAAAACCAGACCCCAAAGTGTTTACTAAACATTTTCACACCACCATCACCATATTTTCCAAATCCAAATTTGTAGTCCTAACAATGGCTGTTTCATACAGACGTTTCTTCTGCAGCAACTTATTCTACTATGGTATTTTGTATCTCACATGCTGTCAAAATTTCTTGACAAAATATTTTACCTCCTAGACTTGTTTCTGTTGAAATTTCAAGTTGGTAAGTATCACTGGCCTATCAAACACGGAAAAAAAAAAAACAACCTTAACTGCATATTCTGTCAATAAAGATATTCTTAGTTAAAAACTGCCTCAGAAAAATACCTCTTTAATGTAAATCTACAACATGTATCCACTATGTCCATAAACTCAGACAGCACAAATGTTGTGGTCAAACTGAAGACTTACAGAAAAAACAGATGGTAATGCTAGATCACAGTGTTACTCAAGGCAGATACGTCATTTCATGAAGCCACTGAATTCCAGGACCCTTCCCAGCTATCAGTTCGTTCACAGCAATTTCTTGGTACAATACAGCACTGCCACACACTGCTCACCTTGGCCCTGTTCAGACCAAAACACATTTTCACTGGTACCAGCTATCTTTAAGTTGTATCCCCGATGTCCAATAGTGGACTCGTGTGTATACATGAGCAAGAGTGGTCAAGTTACCATGGCTTGATAAATTACTTCTTGTCAGCTGAGTTTTCATTAGCCGCCTGTGATCATACCCCAATGCATTACAACCACAAGGCAAAACATCGTTAGCTTAGCATAAGCCACAGCAATGTGCCTGTTGTGGCAGTCTATGGCAATCACAAAGTGAAATGCTTTAGCTGAAACCTCCTCCACAGTGCTTTAAGGCTGGGGACAGACATTCACCTTGCAACAGCTGTGCCAGATAAAGACAATATAATTCCCAGATGGTCAACGCATCCAGGCAGCTGGAGGTTAGCTCCCCAACACTATTGCTGAAAGAAGGGAAGGCACAAACCCTCTGCCTAATTGATCGCATAAATAAAAGGGTAGGTTAGTTTAAAAAGTCAATGCAAGTGGCTTGAGCTGACCCAGCTGACCTTGTATTGCACTGATTAGGGCAAACTCATAAAACCCCTATTGCCAGCAGTGCTCTGACAGCAATGACATGCAGCTAGGAAACAGTAAAGTCTTCGATCAACAAAGCTTGATCCAGAAGACAACTTTCTCAAGACTGACTAAGTTTTGTTTTACACATACTTTCCCTAATTAGCAAAGTTCTGACAACCTGACTTGCTTGCAACTGTTTGAGCATAAGACAAATACTCATTTCAATAGAGAAGAATTTGGTACAATTATCACTTGTTCCTACTATCTCAATTACTGGTATGCCTCAAGTAAAACAAATCAGGTATACTGATAAAGATCAGAAAAGGCAGAGTAAAAAAGGTTAACCAAATCAAAAAATCTCCAAATTCATGCCAATCAAGAAATGCGATGCTTCAAAGCTGATTGAAATCAATCAAGCAAACACCCTAGTATGCTTAGTATTTGACAGAAACAGATTAATGGGCATAGCCATTTGATTTCTTTCTATGCAGAATATGAAGCTTTTCATAAAGCATACTATAAACTCACACTTTCTACATATAAATCCCGAATTAGAAATACCAAGCATTTATTTCAGAAAAAGTGCAACTCCTCATACAGCAAATAAGCACGGGAAAGTTGTCAGAGAGTAAAAGTTGCCCATGCTTTTGCTGACTGTTCCTTAGATAATTTCTGTTGCTCATTTTGCATAATTTAGCCCATATGTAGTTGCAAACAGATGTCATTTCCACCTATGATCAGCAAAAGGCCAGTTTATAACTAAAAGAAAATTCTACACAGAGGAAAAAAAAGGAAAATAGAAAAATGAGTTGAGAGGCCATGCATTGAAAAGAACATTTAAAATAAAACTGGGCTTTTTGTTCATTTGACCAAAACCTTAGCACTATATAAAAAGGAAAAAAAATCCAACAAAACCTAGAAGACAGAAATAGGGCCAGTAGATAAGGGAAATGTAGTTATATTTAAGTTATATAATTAATTTTTTTTTACTTGAACTTTATTCTTTCTTATTAAGAAAGAGAAATACATCTACCAACTTGTCCAATTTTATTGATTTCTCAGCTGCATGTAAAAAGAGACTTCTACGTGTAATGTCAATTGTACAATTACATTAGTAACTAAAAAAAAGAATCAACAGCTTCAGTCTGTTATAATCACTTTAATTCATATTATTGTTACTTTAAAAAGTCCACAACTGTTAAATGTTGCTGACTTTTAAACCATGAGAATTACACAAATTTAGCTAACGATTAACTTCTTACTGTATCACTACTTTTTAATTTCTTCTTTCAAAAATGAAATGCAGAGTGTTTTGAAATGTAAATCCATTTAAGAGTCACAGAACAGATCAAATCCTTGCTCCTCTATGTTAATGAAGGTCTGCTACTGACTTTAATAGGACCAATATATGAACAGTGTTCTTTATTTGTTTTGGGTTTTCTTCCCCTACTCTTTTCTTCTCCGAAAAAAAATCTCTAGAAATTACCATGCAGTGATACTCATTTCAAATTAAAATACTATAAAGGCACTCTTACAACAGTCTTTGTACACATGCATACACACACATATTTCTTGGAATACTAAACCAAACAAAACCAGTCTTAGATCTTAACTTAAACCTCCAAAATGCCTACCCTCAAAATATTCAGCAGATCACTGTTACCAATACAGAACTTGCTATATAATTTGGGTCTACGATATCCTCAAAACCTGCTCAATTTTTTAAGGATGAATGTGAAGTTTCTTCAGTTTCAGGAATTCTAAGAACCCAGATGTAACCTTAAGAGATCCATTTAAAAATTGAGGTTTTGCTTATCAATGGCCTCCATTTTAAGAAGAGCTGGGTATCATTTAACATATCCTTCACTATTTGATAAATATTCTTCTACATTTCCTGGCCTAGAAGACTACGCTTACTCAAACATCAAGAGAATTTTTAAGACATGAAAAGTCATCTTCCAAAGACAGAAAGCTGGATGAAATTTCTCTCTCTGGTCTTTTGTTCCAGATCCATGTCTATTTAATTTTATATTACTACACTTTTATGTTCCAGGTGTCCTTGCTTAAGAGCAAAAAAAATCACCAAAACCAAATTATTTAGTGAAAAGATTTGGCTATTATGAGAACCTCAATTCCTTCTGTATAAAACATGACTCTATGAACAACCCAGAGTTCCAAGATTTATGCATGAAGAAAGAAGTTCAATTTCATCAGATCCTCAGAAGGAAATGTGACCTTTTCTTGGCTTTTCACTTTCTAGCTTTACATCTGAATTCTTATTTGTAATCTAAGAACTAAGGGAAATATTACAATTAGTAAGGCCAAAATGGCAAATAATTTGGCCTATAATGGAGCTCTGATTTAAAAATCCCAATGTTATTGGAAAAAAAGCACAATATTGTGTTTCAAGAGTGCAGAAAACTTCAACATCCAAGCTCTGTATGAGGAATGTAGTCCAGTTTCATAGTCAAGATCAGAAATCTGCAATCCAGAAAAATAAAAACAAGTTACATGCTAAGAGGCAGCACCAGGTTCTTCCACAGCTTCTGTCTCAGAATTATCATTGTAGATCTTTGATCTTACAAACTGAAATAGTAACTCACCTCAACAGAGTTCCATGAAGGTTCACTTCCTAAAGTCTATTCAGCATCCGACATCTAAAACTAAAAATCCCCTGAGACGATCGTTTCAGTGTACACATAATGTTGACCCTCTTCACAGCCTATCCATCTACATGTTGAGTGCAGCAAATGAAGGCTTTCTCTCAGGTTTAAGCATCTTAGATTAGATTCTACCTGCATTACAAAGCCTAGCTTAACAGAATAATGGTTTCTTCTTTCACTTAGCAAAATGAGTTTATATGACATGCTATTTTATCACAACAGACACATTTTTTTCATACTGAAACTCAATTTAACATGCAAAACATATATACCAAATAAATGTCAGAGGCTTATTTATGCTTTAAACAACAAATACAATCAAGAAAGTATTTCTTTCTACAAAGCAGATCTCTCACTCCTCTTACGCTTACATGTCTTTTCAAACTAAGACACAGCCGATGTTTTCTGAATGCATTAATTAAGATGAAGCATAAGCACCATCTTCACCACAAAGCTGTACCACTATGGGAACCTTCCGCACTGTACTTGGGGAAGGGAATCCAATGCCATCTTTTCAATGCCGCTATTGTCAGAGACCACACACAGTACCAAACAATATGGAGAAAATACATCTATGCTCCACCATAGTTCTAGTCTGCATGACTTTCCTGAACCAGCAAAAGAGAGCAGGTGTCAAGAGAATGGATACCTAAGAGCTTCGGAACTAATAACACAGCCTTATGTATACTCCTGCTCCCCCTCAACTTCCTCAGCACAAAGCTGTGCTAACACTAACTGCACAGTACCAAAACCACCGGCTAGGAGATAGAAAAAGCCTGCACAGTCTTTCTGTAAGCAGATGCAAGCTCTGCTTCAACCACAAACTGACCAATAGGCACACAGCGTCTTAGTAAAGGCTGAAATATCTTTTCTCTCAGCAACACAGAGTTTACACACACAGCTCAGACTAGAGGAAGCATGCACACCTTTACCAGAATATCTGAGTTAGGAAACAGCATTTTTGACCTATGGCAACCAACTGGCCCATGACCTGGACCCCGAAGTTTTCTTCCAGTCAAACTCCAGGAACCCACTGCAATATGCCACACAAAGCCACGATGCAGGGAACATCCAGAAGCGGTTATAAATGAGAAATAAGAATCACTTCCCAGGTTTCCTCTTATTCTGTTACTAAGTCAGCTAGTTGGGCAGCTAAGTCAGAGGCAATGCTCACCTCAGCATCCTTCGCAAGCTCCTTTTTATAGCTTGGAAGTCCAATCATCACAGCCTCATCTCCATTTACTGCATATATTTCTAGGATGGGCACCATAACGAACTGTTGAAGAGCAACTTACCCAGCCTGGGCCTTGGTCTCATGTGTCCCCATGAGTTCCCAAAAGGCGCTAAAAGCCAGTGAAAGGGTTTCCACCATCCATCCACCCTCATAACATTCATGTCTGGCATCCTCCAAAACCCACAAGATTTATATCATACGAAAAAGAGCACTCTGATTATCTAACAGAGAAGAGCAGGGAGGGGAAAAAAGGATGCAATCCCTTTATGAAGAACATGCGGCCATCACATCAGAACGATTCCCCAAACCAGGTATGAAAGATTTGATTCATCAGGGAAATTAGACCTCCTGTTACAAAATTAATGCTCCAAATTATTGGGGAAAATATGCAATTATAAGATAAGAAAATAATGTTGTAGTCTGGAAAAATGTTTAGAAAAATAGTCACAGAAAGTCTCAAGACAAGGCCGGATTTCATTAAGCCTTGTTGTTAAACCAACCACTCATTTCCCCATGCATTTTGTTGGAGAGGCAACTTTTTAGTTGCAAGTACGCAATAAAACTGGGCAGTGTTTTCATAAAACTGGTCAGAGCAGCAGCAAGCAAAGATCCAGGCAAATTGAAAACATCAGTACTATTTGTTCTAATGTATTACAATTAATAGACATTAGAAATAGAATATAATACTACAGAAGCCCGAGTAATTGCTGGTTTAAGTATTTTATAACTTTATACTCTTGGAAGCAATACTTTACGAAGCAATAATTTACAACGGTGGCTTAAAAGTTTCTATTAAATATAATGGCTTTTTTTCTTTAAGAACTTTTACAGCATCTTCTCTAGCATTTTAGTTTTTAAAAAGCTTATTAATTAGTTACTGGAAGGTTTTACTTAACTAACTACACCAAAATGCAGACAGTATTTCTTCAAAGATTTTAAGATATTTTAAGATACATATTGGCATACTGGAAGTTACTAGGTAAGTTAAAAAAAGCACATTTCTCTGAGTTACAGATTCAGTACTAGAAAGCCAAAAACATAAAGCTGCATCTGATGGTGAGACTGTTCCAAGAAAAGCAACTTTGTTGTCTGCTGAAGTATTACACTATTATCACAAGTAAAAATCGAACCTGTGCACTAATGGTGTAAACTAGGGACTGTGCTTGTTATGCATTATCATCTCTGTACATTAGAACCTCAATCATACTCAAACAAATTCACTAAAGTGTGGTTTTCAATCTGCTAACTATGCATTCCATAATAGCCTGTAATTATTAAAAACTGACAAGAAAGCTACGCCACCTGTGTTTATGTGAAGCCAGGTAATGAAAAAAACAACAACGCTGTCATCACCTCTCAATTCCTGATTGCATTATCAAAACTGTAGCCGAGTTTGGCATCTGGGTGTGACCTTGTTAACTGCTAGGGTAATTAAATTTATTCTATTGGGAAAAGGGATGATAAATTATTAGCAAGAAGATTTTGTTCACATTTTATTAAATTGGCCTGTCAAAGGGTCGGCCAAATTATCAAGGGCCTCATTTATTGGAGGCCAGCCATATTGCCACATCTGTTACAATTATTTATAATTTCAGCAGTTGAAAACCAACTGAGTTAGGCATCCGCCATGTAAAGTAATTTACAAATTATCTGATGAGGGAGTGTTTTAGCTTCTCCCTCATTTCTAGCCAGCAGAAAGCCGCGCTGTAATTACAGAACACGATTAGGTTCTTTGGGGAACTTATCTTGCACTCATAGCCATAGTAAGATGCAGCAAGAACATATGGAGGAGCTTGTGCTTCTACTCCCTGAAGCTCGTGACCCGCCTGCCGCTGAGCCCTTGAGTTGAATTTGAATGAGAGTGCCATGGCTAATGTTCTACACATGCACCATTTATGCCACAAAACAAATCGGATCACTGTTAATTATGAAGCAGCTATAATCAGGCCTTCACATCTGTGTAATGTGAAGCGCAGTAGGCTGTATTCCAATAATGTATGACTACCTTTGGGTCGCAAATTGCGAGCCATATTGCCTCAGTAGTAGTTACTGAATTCAAAGTAAGTCCTTTGATAAAAGCCCATCACAAAGATATTTTTATCCATTTTTTTTTAAACACAAGCCTTTCTTTATCAGCTATTGACCAGAACAGTTAAAGCATATGGCACAAGTTCATTAATGAACAGTAGCACACAGCACTCTAATTTAATGAAACCACTTGAGCCATAAAAATCAGATTTAGTTAATTCCCCCTTTCCCTTTTTTTTTTTTCTTTGCTGCATCTAGCCTATACCCTGGACTCCAACATAATGTCATGGGTGATCTTGCTGTAAAATATAATTATTTTCTCGTACATTTATAAACAGATTTTATATTTTAAGAGCCTGTGCATTTTGTAACGTGGAATGGGGGCGGTGGAGACGAATGGAAAGAAATTGGAAATTGGAAAGAAATGTCCAAGTAGTTTTTTCTGCATAACCCAACATTTAACCTGATAACAATTAATAGTCCATATATCATTTCTATTTTAGAAATTACTGTCTGGCAGCTGTCTTGTAACAAAAAAATATTCTTTATTCAGTGAAAAATCTTTCTGTGAGAAAGCAGCTAAACAAGCGGCACCCAGATGGCAAACCAGCTACAGTTTAATTAATCCACTAAAAGCCATTCAGTTTTCAGTAAGGGTAATGTAATTTTGAATAATTGTAGGAAAAAAAAATCACTAAACGTTCTTAAGTTTTATTATAGCAGCATGAATAGTGCCGCTATAGAGTAGTTAAAGCTGAGTTGCTCTTTCCATTATAAACCCAACATTTTCAGTATCTTGGTCCTTTCAAATTATTGTACATTGAAAATAGATAAATGGAATGTCAAACCAAACTAAATGAAAATTAAACTTTCTTCAAAACTGGATCCAGTTTTTCATTTCTGTTCTTTTAACACTCTAGAACAGGACATTGATTAGTTTTCAGAAGTTATGCAGTACCTTCCTAAAGTACACTGCATTTCTTTCTTTTTTTTAAAAATAATTTCAAAAGCTGCACAAAACCACTATTCCTTGTTTTTTATAGAAAACACATGCCTGCATCCTGGCACACCTACAACACTGCAGGTGGAGTCCCAAATTGTCATAGTAAAACACAACCAACTGTAACTGAAATTGCATTTTATGGTGATCAACTGCTAGTACACTGTGATCCCAATAGCAACAATGGCTTCGCAGACTCTGTTAGACAGTTATAACTCCACACAGCTTTTCTGAAGACAAGGGTATGGCTTGAACCACAAACTCCTTTGTATGTGTCTATATTATCCCAGAATTGTGCAGTTCAAATACAAAGACTTCCTAGAAAAATAATAATACTACTTCAAAGACCTGTATTTTCTCCTTTCCACCTTGTTTAAAAGACACATATACAAGAYATTTTAAGTGTAGTTTCATAACACATTGGTATAAAAAAATGTTTGGAAACTAACAAATTACTACTGCTTCTCTGACCAAGAATCAGAGACATGCTTATATTAGTTTTTAAAAAAGTGTTTAGCTGTAAGCTAGAGTATTAAATTTGCTATAAGAAAATATAACTAAGATTAAAATGACATCATTAATATTGAAGATTACCTGTATCTTAAATTTAAAGTTTAAATTATACTTGTCTATGTATTGCAAACACCAGAAAATACTGGTACTTTTCTATTACAAAAATATGTAAATATGGAGTGAATTTAACTTTACAAGCTATAATCTATATCTGTCTTTATTATAAGGGTAATAATCTCCAAATAACAGATAGTTTGCAGCTTAAGGGAATACAACCACTTGAAAAATGTTATTGAGATTTTCCATCATTAAAGACTAATTATTTACTAATTTATTTATTAAGTTGTATTGCCTAAATTGGTCAATTTCAGTTCCATTTTACCTTCTTCAAAGCCCAAGCCTTCAAGCAAACAGTGATAAAGTCTTTTGCCTTCCTCAAACAATGTGCTGCAGTATTACACAGTTCTAAATGTTCACTATGATTCATGTCATCTTGTCCTATACAAATACCTCTTTACTACTGTATTTGTTAGTTGCCTATAAAAATGATATTTTGAGATCTTTGCGACCAATTTCAATGCTTTTTTAATAAATCGAATATTTCTAAAAACTGGAAGATATTTATAGCAAGCTTTGGCCCATAGGGGGTGCAAGACCGAGAAACAATGCAAATAAAATAAATGGGTAAGTTTTCTACGAGCAAAGCCTAAATAAGTGTAATACAACAAGCGTTTTGTTAGGAATTAGTTTCAGTAACTGAAATCATCCCAATCTATAATTATAGCACCATACTTTGAACAGGGTATCTGCCTCTTGTTGTGCTGCATCATTAAGAAGAAATAGAAAATTAAGCCTCAAAAGTGCACTTTAAATATCCATATTGCAATACTAAGTATACTGGGCAAAATCTGGAACCACTAAAATAAATACGAGTTACCCTCTCCAACTAATTTTTTACCATTTATATTTCAATCAACATCAGTATTTTAAAGACTGCACTATACAAGCTTAGTAAACTGCAATGACTGAAATGCTGATGTTAGAAAACCAGTAAGTCACACTCTGATAATAAGACCTGAAGGATTTTTGCAGGGCAACAATGGATGCAGGGTTTTTTTGAAACTTTTGATTTATGTATTTCTCATACAAATCTTTCTAAACTCAAATTTTTATTTTAGCTACAAATCAGCATTTTTTTTTCTAATAAGCTTAAGTTACATCTGTGTGCAATGTCTTTCATTGTTTTACTGGTATTTTCTGTTCTGACTGCTTTTAAAAACTTCATAATGAGAAATTAAGATACTATTATAAAAGTGCAAGTGAATCCTGTACTAGGTAGAATGCACATAACCTGTCAGATGCTACAGTTACAAATAAAAACATTTAAATGTCTGTTAATTACTGTTCTTTGTTCAAGTATCATCTCTTAAGACTGTCTTTGATGTCTGCACACGTATGAAAAGTAGGAGTCAAGACAGAAATGACTGCCTTGGTTCAGTAAACATATTTAAATATTTACCATTCACATGGGCAATAGTTACAGTATATTAACTGTATGATTAAATGTATGGTATACATCTCAGAGCTAAAAATGAACACCAATACAACAATTGCATGAGATGAAATTAATCAAACCCCACAGGTTATATTTTGAAAACTATTTAAAATGTTTTTGTTCTGTTCTTTTTTACTGTGTAGCGTGAGTATAGATCTAACTAAAAAGTCTTCCAAATTCAAAGATGCCTCATCTCTCTGATCAGAGAAAAGGTACGTGAGAGCTGCTTAATGCACACATACTAAGATGTAAATAGAAATTCATTGTAAAGCAGATTTGAGTTCTTCATCACACACATTACCAGAATAGTCAAAATAAAATCAATCAAAAGTTTGCCCTCATCAAGACAAGTGCCACACTGACCAGAATAAGATTACAACATTAAAAAAGGCATATTTTACCCTCAATGAAAGAAATCTGAGATATTCTTGCTAATAAAGCAAATAATATAAAACTCATTTTTGCCTGACTACAACATAATTTCAACAGCAAGAAAAGTTCAGATCCAGGACAAAGTATGTGCTAACATATGCAACACTGATGTATAACCTTCCTGGCTAGTGAAAGTCTGAAGAAGATATATTAGTGCTGTCGACAGACTTAGCATGTCCCACAGCATGAACTTTCAGCAAGGCACAAATCTGAACATGCTCAAGAAATCAGTACTTTACAGCAGAAATACAATTGTCATTTAAACCAACTTATTTTTTTAGGGATGATTTTTTTAAAAAATGGTAACAGGAAAACTAGTAGATGCCTACATTGCTTTGGTGTCCTGTTAATTAAGCCTCTATTCCAAATCCATCCTGTTTTACTGATGTTGCGGTCAAGAAACAGCAGAATGAGTTAGGAGGTTCTCTTAATCAGGTTTAACTTCCAAACTTCACAAACACCCAGGATTCTGGTTATCTAACAGGTCACAGAAATAATGATAGGTAATCACTTTTTTCCCCTGCAGAAACCTCAGCTGTGTAACCACGCAATAATCATTACCTTTCTAACACATATGCAAGACAGTAGAGTTGGTAATGGGAAATTTGGCTGTCATCAAAATGCAGCCAACAATGAGTATTATGATAGATTCCCAAAAGGCATACTCTGGCCTTTCAACCAGAGCAAGACTGCATGTCAACAAAATTTGGGATATTTGCTATAGCAGAATGGAAGAATGTAGTCAAGAGAAAATATTAAGCATGTTAAGCACAGAAGCATATACTGCTTAATGTCTCGGTTCTCCTACAAACCTAGCGACTATGGACGCTACCTATACACATTTCCTTTCCTATGAGGCTGCTTCAGTAACACTAATCGTTTGTCCCATGACAGCCTGGTTTAAGATTAATTTACTGAAAAATGGGAGGTTCATACACTGCATTTAAATATATTATATTCATTATCATAAGTTGTCTGCTTTTGTTTCCTACCATGTCTTCTCCACCAGCATTGGTAAATAACTGACTGAGCTCATGACAGATTATATAAATGTTCAACTGATGTATTTCTGCAGACTGAACCTACATTCACTAACAAAACACCAAATTCTCTGAATAATCATGACAAGTACACTCCTTCAAATACACTGGAAACAGGGAGAGTGCCAGAGAGTCTAAAAGGCTAAGATAGGATCAAAATGGAAACATAGCAGAAAGCCAACAGAAGGCCACAGGAAAATAATTATTTGCACCCATGTTCACCATTAAGTAATTTAGGACTGCTTCACATTTGGATCCTAATTTATATGGAGCATACTGGTTAATGTACTTCAAGTTCAGACGCCACTAGAAGGAGACATAGAATAAATCAACATAAGAAATAGTAACAATTAGAATCATAGAATCCTAAAGGTTGGAAAAGACCTCTAAGATCATCATGTCCAACCATCAACCCAGTACCCATGCCCACTAAACCATGTCCTGAAGCGCCACATCCACACATTTTTTGAACACCTCCAGGGATGGTGACTCCACCACTTCCCTGGGCAGCCTGTTCCAATTTTCGGTGAAGAAATTTTTCCTAATATCCAATCTAAACCTCCCCTGGCACAACTTGAGGCCATTTCCTCTCGTCYTATCACTTGTTACTTGGGAGAAGAGACCAACACCCGCCTCTCTACAGCCTCCTTTCAGGTAGTTGTAGAGAGCGATAAGGTCTCCGCTCAGCCTCCTCTTCTCCAGGCTAAACAACCCCAGCTCCCTCAGCCGCTCCTCATAAGACCTGTTCTCCAGACCCTCATTCACCCACACTGGATACGATTCATTTAAAACATTCAAAGGAAATCAAGTATAAAGTTGAATCACCCACTGTAGGTTGTCACTAGCTTCTAAAACAGTCTTACTTTTAACCTCAGAAATTTCCTAAAGTTCTTTTAAGATGTATACAGAATTGATCTGAGTAAAACTGTCTACTTGGATTTCAAATGGGTTTCAGCAAAGCTCCACACTAGGAGCTCTTAAAGAAACCCAACTGCTGTATTTTAAGGGGAGAAAAAAATCTTACAGTTAAAGAATTGCTTTAATTATGAGAAATAAGTAATACCAATAAATGCTTAGTTTACTCAGTGGGAAAGAGTCACCTGTGGTGTCCCACATGTTCAAAAAATACAGAAAGGTAGGAGGTTAGTGTAGTAACAAAATTTTCTAATACCACTAAGCTACTCAGGATAATAAAGACAAAAGCCAATTCCAAATATTTACACCAGGTCCACATGGGATACGGCGTGACTGTATAATAAACTGTCACAAAATATCGAGGTTAGACAATATAGGTGTTGTACTTGGAGGACAGCATTCTAAAATCATTTCACAAAGACAACAAAGGCCTCCTTAACTTCAGGAAATATAACCCAGAGATATAATAAAAGCTTTTATGATAAAGAAATTAATTAGTCTGTCAAAATAAACTGCAAAAAACTTTTCAGAGAAATACAAGATGATGAAAGCAGAATGTTGTATTCAGAAATACAGTCTGAGCATTCAAAAAGCATGATACAAAGCTGTGTTTAGAGCAGAAACAGCTTGAGACTAATTTTATATTTGTAACATTTCAAAAAATCCACCAAAATCTTCTAAAAGAAAAAAACCCAATTATTTCTAAGATTCAGAAAAAGGTCAAGAACGTATCAAGAGGTAAACACTCCACAAGAAAGACTTAAAAGAATGTGTTTTATCATTTGTGAAACAAAATTATCAAATCATTAGATTAAGGGGAACTTTAAAAATCATACAAAATATTGGTTAAGAATCTTATGATAAACACTTAAGTAATACTCTGGAATGACCATCATGAACACATCCAGGAGATACTGCACTCTGTGATTTTTCTGTTTTACAGTCGATTACTACGTACACAAATTTTGAGGAATTAAACACTATGGTTTTTTTTAATATTCAAGCTCCTTTGGGCTCATGAATATAATCCTTGATTACAGATCTACCTTACCTATCCACGCAAAGTGAAGTTTTGCATTTAATGAGCACTATCACCATAACTACTTTCCTTTCTTTGCTTAATCAAGGGAAAGAGTGCTAGTAAAACTGAAATGCATTGTCAATCTCACTGACAAATTTCTATGGAAGAAACTAAGCAACAGAGTTTACAAAACCATTGTGGGTAGATCATTTCAAAGCCTTTCAAACTCACTTTGGAGTCATAAATTGGCCTTTGGAAAATGTCAAGGGTATATTGTGTAAGATCTGGCACACTTGCAAAGTTGGAGGCCTGTTAGTGAGAGTGACACATTTATTATAATCGTTCCAAATGGCACATTAAAGCTTAGAATTTTTTAGACAAATATTTCTCCCCACCATAATACTTTCTTCACATCTATGATCCACAGTTCAGTTGCATGGTCAGGAACAATGAAACAAATCAGGACCAATACATTTCATTTTCACAGAGGAAATGCAGAAACTTCACAATTTTTTCTAGGAATTTTTTTCCAGGAACAAAATCACTTTGGTTTTATTTTTATTTTTGGTGTCTTTGTTAGAGAATATAAATAACAGTCTTGTTCAATACTGACACCACTTCTCAGTTTTTTTCATAGGACAGATTTAATTATGAAGTAACTTCTATTAGCAAGAGCAGAAATACTTACACTACTGCAGCAGCACAGTTGCACCGTTTTTCTTAGAAAAAAAAAAAAACACCTGCAATTTCCTTCAAAACTGTCTGGTACAGAAGTTTAATTTAAAACAAGAAGAAACAACATTTATTATTCCAGAAGTGGACTCACCTGTACTTTACATTTTGGAGACAAATTCTGATGTACTGCATTTAAAGCATCACGAGCCTGCTGAAGTTGCTCTTGTAACTGACAAATCTTTTGATCTTTCCCAAGTAACTGATCCTGAAGAGAGGCACAGCTTTGCTGCAGTTGAATTTCACTTGTTTTAACAGTTTCAAAACATAAAGTCAATTCATTATAAAGCTATGTGAGGGAAGAAGAGAAATAACAGGATTAAAAATAACTTCAATGCAGGAGGAGAGAAAGTATAATCTAAGTAACTTGTGCACAAAGATCACCCTCTCTTTTTCATGTTTTGACAATTCTTTCACATTTCTTGTCCTCCTGCCTCACTCTATACATTTGAAAATAGTGATTCTAACAATCACTGAAACTTTAAGTTTGAAAGACATTTTTCCAGAAAAACACAACTTACATTAGAATATTATCAGCTTCAGTTGTTTTTTTATGGCATTTATGAATAGAAATGGACACCTAAAAATCAGGCTTTATTTTACTTCTTGAACAGTTTATATAAAATACAGAAAATACAAAAGAAAAAAAAAAATCCCTTATTGTGAATAGGCAGAAAATTGAAACATTTGTCCTCGGAATGAAATTAAAGAAGCAAGAATACCAAATACCATCCTTGTCTTTTATAGAGTAGTTTGATCTTTTAAAACTAACATTTTTAATGTAGCTTGGATAGCAATAGAGTGAATCCACTAATGCCTACTGCATTTTGTATGAAGTATAAAATGGTTGTTTAAATAATTATTCTCTGGGAATTTTTTTGACATTAACTATAAAACCCAGAGATATTAGAAGTTCTTATCCCTGGCTGTTGCTCAACTGTTCTTGCTGAAACCAGAATATTGTATATATCCCACAATCGCTTTAGAAGAGATTCCATAGACACAAAGAATTTGTAGAACTACACCTAAGTAATAACTAGCAGTACATGCCATCTAACTAACAAAGAGAACATATTTTGCAAGAATAAGAGAACTTAATAACCACCCCATCCCTCCAGTTTTACCTCTTTTTCAATATAAATATCTGAAAACTGTTTAAAACAAAATCAGCTTTTTATTAAAAAAACATAAAAACCAGTTTGAAAAATAAACCTGTAGCTGAATAAACAAGAGTGTAGATTCTGAAGGAAATACAGGACTGTACAGCTTTACTACCTAAGCATACATTCCTCTCTCTCTTCGTTTCAGTCCTTCATTCCTTTGATTGTCCTTTTTTCTCAAAACAAACACTGTTCCCTCCGACTATTTATTCTACCACAAAATAATCTGTAGAAGGCATGTAATTCTGCAGCTGACAGTTTTCTTTGGAAAATCCATCTCTGGTATTCCATCAAAAAGACACTAATTAAATATGAAAATCAGAATTTCCAAACCTATCAATAATGTTTATAAGTAAAAGGAACTGTCACAAGTCATTTTACTTGTGAAAACATTATTTTACTCTTCATTTTAGTCTTTGTCTCGTCAGCTTTACTTAAACCATACGCTTCTTTCTCCCTTTCGTCTTGCATCATTTAGAGTTAAAGCCTTTGAAAAACAATCACAACTTTTAGATTTGGAAACGGTCTACCTAACACTTTGTGAGAAATTTGGAAACTATAATCTTCCTTCCTTTCCTTCTTCCTATCATTTTCTACTCCCATGGGCTGCCAAAATCCACTTAGGACAAAGTAAATTACTTCTTGTCTATTTCCAAAGCAGATCAGAGATCATGTCTCTCAGGCAAAATTAATTCGAAGCCCAGATAGATTGATATTTTGAATGACTGAGTCTTAAAAATGAAACTTTTACACTGAAATTTCTGTGCCTACTGAATCTTTCTCATATATTTAAAAAAGCTTACATCAGCTCTAGAAATGCAAGTTCAAGATTAGCCAATTTCTTATAGAAATCAGTAAGTATCTCACAGGAAAATAAACAGTTCATTTATCAAAACCATGCATTTTTAGATAATGTCCTTCCAAACAAACAGAACATCAAGACACAGTTACTTCCAGCTATAACTATATAAGCTCATTAGCTAGATCACACTACTATGACAATTTGCTGGTTTTATGACTAGCAGCACTTAAGTGGTCGTAATTATAGTATCTGAAAGGTAACATCCTAGTAAGATGAATGGAGAACATCAAAAATACGATGTTTTTTTCTAGCTGGCAGCCACATCCCCTAATGTATTTTTGGTAGTCAGCATTTGTCAGGACAAGACAAATAGCATGTCGTTTTACTTGCATAAACTTTTCCAACCTTTCCTGCTTTGAAAACAACAATAACAAAACACATATATTTCAAGTATAAAACTAGCTAAAAGCTATGTGCAAAAAGCACATTCACACCATTCATCTTTTTACACTGAGGTTTATATATTTTCTTAAATAACACTAATGTACTAGTTTATACGACTCAGATTCTTTTTTTTTCTTTGAGGTATTCAACATCAGGAAATTTCAAAATGAAAATTATCTGTATGAAAAGAAATAGTTTTATCTACTGTCCACAGATAACTAGAGCAGCTTCCAAACGCCCATTCGGCTCCCTATCTTTCATTTATGGCCATGCACTGTTTTGTGGATTAAATACATGCTTAATGGTTATATGGGATTATTTTGGGGTTTTCTGCTCATTTCTGACCCTGTTTTAGAAGAAGCACCACATTTAAACACACTGCAGGAAACACATTCCAGAACACACAGAATTGCACAACACGGTGAAACAGGTCTACCATTAATAAAGATACAGAAAGTCAAGTGTAGAGAGACAAGACGTAAAATGGAGATCAGAAGACTAGAGATGGAACATTGAGTAGAAAATCCAAAAGACAGACAAAAAGATTGTAAATTATTTATCTTAGAACTAGCAAGCTTCACAGAAAAGAGGGGTGAAATCTTGACTGTACATAAGTGAGTGGTTATACCTTGCATGAATGTCAGTAAGACATGAGATTTACCCAGGAAATTGTTTAATCCCCAAGAAGAGATATAAAAAAATATTTATGTTTACAAGATAGAAAGAAAAAGGAAAATATTTAAAATCATTCTTTATAAATTTTATGAAATTCAGTAGTTAAAAAAAAAAATAAATGCAACAGCGAGCAACACAAGACTGTGCTCTGCAAAAACTGTTGCACTGACTGCATTTTGAGAATCTCTTTCTAATGCCTTAGAGCTGTCCTTTCTCTGGCAGGCAACATAGACTGTTACAGGTGAAGGTACTTAAAAACAAATAAAAAAAGATTAAAAGTATCTGAAATCAGTACACTGTAGTAAATTTAATCTATATGACACAAGAGCATTATTTATCGGTCAGGAAGGAAGAGTAACTTAGCTGAATTACAAAACATAAAGTATCCCATATTTCTCAGCTACCCTGACAATTTCCTATATTGATTTAACTGATTTTACCAGAAAAATTTACCAGAAAAAGATCTTTTTGCTAGATCTTTGAAGAGTTAGCTAAAACAGAAAACTTCATAAGAACAATAGGTGTGCTTCATGTCATCAAGTAACCTAAGAATGCCAGACCAAAGCTAGGATTTCCAGGAGAGCCGAAAGATGTGACTCTAAAGCCTGCCCACATGCGATAAAAAAAATATTTAACAGCCTGCTAATGGTGGGGTGAGGTAAAGTACTGACATGCATTAAATACATGAGATGGCAAAATTAAGTTAGGTAAGACCAAGGAAAGCTGAGCAATTCCAACAAAACCTATTAAAACTAAATAATCAACTCATGCTATCTATTGTATTGTATGTTAGCCAGAATCATAGTGCAACTGGAAAAAACCTGCAAAGTGAAACAGTTGACACAAATGACCAACACTAACATTATGCAAGTGCGCAGGATTTATTTTAAACTACGTTTAGAGTGCTCCTGTGTACTGAATGCCAATTAACAGCTAGGACACATTTTCAAGTTCCAAAATAATTTCCAGTTCCATAATCCAAAAGGAATTTAGCTAATGCTCGCATAGACTTTTCTATGATATCAACTGAAGCACAAAAAGTGGGGACATTCGGGAGATTTCATTCAAAAGTATACTCCTGTGAGGAACTAACACTAAGGCAGATCCATCCATTAAAATTTAACAGCAGCCAATGATATACACTGGGTGTAAAACAAATATTCTCCTACGTTAAATGTTTTATCTAAATGCTCACACCCTAAAAACCAGTGTATTACAGAGACCTGAGTAAATGAACCTGAACATACAATATTATTGAACATACAGTAATGACACAAATGAAAAAAAGTTAGTCTAAATTAAGACACAATAGAACTATAAGGGAAACTATTACAGCACCATCGCAGAAATCCATGTTACAAGATCATACTGTTTATGAGAATATGAAAAGAGTAAGAGCAGAAATCAGCCAGAGGAGCTCTAGGGTGAAACTGAAGAAGCACTCCAGACAGACTATATACAGCACACACATGGCGTTTAGTTTTAAAACAGAAAAGCAGAGGTGGAGTGATTTTTTTAAGATGACAGACCATGAAGCTTACCTATGGTACAAGAGAAAAATGTCAGACACAAGTGAGAGYTTGAGAAGAAAAATAAAGGAAGTACAGAATGGATGTAACATCAGACAACATGCAAGCAAGAGTCACTAGTATAAGCTAAAAGAGAAGATGTGCTTTCCTTAACTTTATCGTACTATATAATCGCAAATACCATAGTTCTTTTGGAAACCGTGCAAAATAGATAATTTAGCAACATACCTTCTCAAAAATAACAGAAGAGAACATAAAAGAAAAGGACATTTCAATCTTTTCGATTAGTGTTGTTACTGCAAAAATTCAAGCTGATGAGTCTATTTACTTCAATGAATCCAGTATTTCCTGTTTCCTGACTGATTCCCCACCCCACCCCCACTAATGTAGGCTTCCAGTATTCATCCATCTAATGAGTTTTGTACAACTCCTTGTGTGGATATGGCTATCTAATGGTGGGGTTTGTGGATCACTTTTTTGAATATATACAAATTTTGACACATTTCCCTCAGAAAGACTGTATTGATCACCCACAACTTCTCTGTGAAATGCTACCAAACCCTATTTAGATTTCTTCTCTCTACATAGCGTACCGTCAAAGAACATTCAGCAGGCTTGTGAAGAACACCAGTCCTAGTTAATGCAGAAAAATGTTAATAATTCATACTGCAAACACTGTCGTTTAAAATCCTCCATTGTGGGACTAATCTGATTATACACAAAATTCAGATATATTTAAATGTTATAATTCTAACTGTGATCAAAAACATATTTAACTAAGCTTAATCTTAAGATTTTTCTTCCTTTCTCGATGTACAACTCCTCTTGCACTGTCTCACCAATTTACATAATTTCTTTCATCTACAGCTCTCATGTTGTAAAAAAATACATTATCATTGCGAGAAATATTGAGACAATGGTTTGCAAACATTAGTGACAGATTTAGAATTACAGATTGTTCACTTTTTTTCCCCAAATACTTAAGCATTCTGCAGATACCAATCTACAACATTACGCACAGGAACTATAGCACACTAAGAATACCAGTACAGCATTTCAAACATGAAAACCACCGCCTGTGAGTGCAGAGTTTAACATCATCCTGGGAGAACCACAATCTACACAGGACTTCTTCGACTTTAACCTATGGGCACGTCTGATGCCAAAATCTACTTGTTAGCGTGTGACCAACTGTACTGGTGTTTGGTATATAAGAAATAGAACTCAATTAACTCACTTCCCAACAATAGAAAGCAGTATCGAAGCTTGAACTAAAGTGTGAGATAATCTTTATTAAAGATCTGAGTTTCTCACAGCTTTCACAGACAAAGTGGACTACAAAAATGATGATTCACTTATTACTGATGTGGGCTTCAGCATATTTGACTGGACAGTTAGTTTCTCTCAGCTCTTATCATGTGTGAAAGAATTTATGTTTTTCATTCCAGTTTGAGGGAGAACCTGCATTGTTACTACCATTTACAATATGGTTTTCGTTTTTATTTTGTGAATTTAATGCTGCTTACATAAAAATAAACACATTTATGTGATTTTAAACTATACTTAAAAGTTGTTGCAGTCGCAAAAAAGACTGGAATTTAACCTTAGGATGGCAAAGTCAGTAACCTGACATTCTGATTACAATTTCTCAGGCCTGAAGGACAGCAAACTATCTCCACACACTGACACCATGAGAAGGACTAGCAAAGGCAACTGCAGGCACAAAATTAACCACAACATCAAAAATGTATTTGACACTATCCTATTTTCATCTACTTTTGTCTACTTGATGCAGACTTCTGCAATGCCTCATAATTGAAAACTCTTACTGTGTTTTCTAATTATGTCAAAAATCTAACTACTGAGCAATGCTTTTCTTCATCACAGACATGTACTGTACCACTATCCACGGTATTCTCTATTTGTTGTTCCAGGAGCTGAGTTCCAGGACACGAATTATGATTTCCTATTTAATGACAAATACCGATATTTCCACTTCACTAAAAGAGCCTTCCACTAAGAGATTTTTAATCAGTATTATTAACAAGGAACCTAAAGGCCACATCAGATCAAGGGAAAGTACTACATTATAAAAACAAAGTCCCTAAATTGTAAATTTCAAAAAACTGTGATAGTCTGGCTAAGGAGTTCAGAATCTCTTCTTGTCTTATTATCCCTAGTATTGATTGAAGTCTCTCCACCTTGAAATTGTTGGTGAGGACAAATCTATTGAGTCTCATTAAATCCAGCACAGGAATGAAGTCCCTGGGGCATTTGGGACCACTAAAACAGATGCTATACGTTTTAGAAAAATATTCCCTATCCTTGAGAATGAGAACTACAGCTGCAATATGAAATAGATATCCATTTGTTTCCATAAATGCTCTAATGTAAAGGAGTTATTGTAGAACACAGCATCCTTAAAATTTGTACTTAAAGAAAAAAAAAGATAGCAGTATGTCAAGTCAACGCAACTGAATAAAACAGATTACAGATCTTCACATGTGTATGCTGCCCACTACAGCTAGACTTGGAAGAGAATTTGCGGTGCTCAATGGATTTACAGATAATCCAGTGCAAGTTCATGACCTTGATCTGGTTTATCAGAAATGTTTTTTCTTTTATTCAGTCTACTGTTTTGTACTACACATTAACACCAGCACAAAGAGCAGTTCTTCCTAAATGGTAGACTGTTAAGATGAACTTGGAATATGTGAGCCAACCACATTGCCTGAGCTATAGCATATACTGCCTATCTGACCACTAACAGAGAGGTCATTGATCTTGCTGTAAGGGACAATATATCATAGGATGTACACACTGATAGGCTCAATGCCATTCAGAGCAGTAGGAAAATATTCCTTTGTGAATAAGTCTATGGAATAGCTGACACATCCTTATCTAGCTGTTGCAGCCTGCATATTATTAATGCATGGAAGACAAACAGAACACACACTTGTCTGCAATAGTTTGCCTTTCTCATTCAAGGGAAAAATAGGCATTTGTATTATTTGTATAGATGCTGAGTTTTCCAAAGGCCTAGCTGTGACTTCAGTAGGACTGCTTAACTTGTGATTTGGAAAATGCATGTTACTTTGAAGCAATTACAGTTGGGTATTTTATACATCTATTTATACAGACATTTATATATCTTCTAATCAGAAGTATAGAACAGGGTTGTCATGATAAAGGAACTCCTTTTCCCCTCTGAAGTTCTCTCCACTCCATTTGTCACAAACATTATTAGATCTATTCCACTCTGACTTAGGGAATGTAACTTCTTTTTTTACTGGTGGGGGTTTTTT
Source organism: Oceanodroma leucorhoa (assembly GCA_030449065.1). NCBI lineage: Eukaryota > Metazoa > Chordata > Aves > Procellariiformes > Oceanodroma > Oceanodroma leucorhoa. The sequence goes on from JASVER010000052.1 coordinate 1,698,126, forward strand.
ACCTTTTTTTAATGTATTTTTATAAAAAACAAAAAAAACAGTTTTTTTCCAGGTGCATTAGATATTTTGATATTTTACAAAATGACAGCTTACCACTTCCACAATAGTAATTTGTCAGAATATTTGAGTTAGCTTTTGCTGGTTTAAGAGGCAAACCTTACTCCTCCATGTTGGAAAAATATTGAATTCAACACCCCCAAACTAGCAAATTTTAGGGTCATCTGTGAGTTGAAGTATTTGGCAGTTATCAAAAAAAAAAGCTAATCTTCAAAACCCCACTATACTTGTTCTTGTGGTATGATCAGCTAAGCAGAAGTCTTAAGTCCTGCTAAGACAGACCAAGAACTGTGAACCAGCTTTCTGAAGCAATCCTGAATTTTGAGCCACACCCAGTTTAGAAGCAGCTTGCCTCTATAGCCACATAATGTATCAATTTTCCATAACACTTAAGTAACTTATAATAGCAAAATTATTTCTCATATGACAGGTTAAACTCTTTCCCAAACTGAAGTAAGTAATACTGGCAAACTCATTATTACGCAAGGTAAAGTGACCTTTATAAAGAGTTCTGTCGTGCTTTAAAACAGTCTCATGAAAACCAAGTTTTATTTTCTTTCATATGTTGTGGAACTAGTCTGGAAGAATATTGTCTTATAAACACTAATGAAGGGAGTTCATATTATCTTCACTTGTGCCATTTTTTTTTTTAAGTGACTCAAAGTATCCACTTAACACTTATAGAAGCATTGACTGGAGAATGAAAAATGAAAGATATACCAACTCCTGATACCTACATTCTGTGGTTGGTTGTTTTGTTTTTTTTTTTTAAATTCTAGAATTTACTTTGTCTTGCCCCAGATAGGTAGAACTCCCCCTGCCTTGTACATGTTCTGAACAATTTTGATGGAAGTCTACCTGCAGCTTAGCTGGGCTACTATTGTAGTGAATATCTACATAAGACAGATTTAATGTCTATCGCCACTGCAGTCAACGATAAACTTTTGCAGAGTTAAGTACACAAGAATGTGCTGGGCACTATGTGCTATAAAATGTTGACCAAACACATCTTTAGAAAATCAGTACCGATTCTGGCTTGACTTAGGCGTAGCTTCACAATTTTATCACAAACTGCATACTCTTAAGCAAGATGATAAAGGGAAACACCCAGATTTTGAAAAAGCATTGACAGTACACAATTTGAGAAAACTTCCAAGATTGCTAAAGGTATGTGAAAGTTGTATATACAACCTCTTCTTGTCTTCTACCTTCTTAATGTTTCTAAAGAAGGAAACATATCTTCTGTATTTCTTACAGACTGAAAAACACATCCATATAATTTTTTACACTCAAAAGGAGAAGTTCTGAGTAGTGCACATGTGACAGCTCTTCAGAGTCAGCATTCTCCTGGCATTTATAAAAAATATGAATCTGTTCTGTAAATGTAAATATACATAAAAATTTTTGGAATTAGTTATCCATTTAAAAAGCTATTATGGCAACATTTTTTCCAATTAATTTTGATAGAGCAGGTTTTTGCATCTTAAACCAGTAAAATTGTTTGAGATTCACATAAGTACATTACTTATAAATGAAAAGAATTTCTTCTCCTAAATTACCAAAAACAAATTGGAGAATTTAGTAATTGAAAGCTCGAGGAGAGGAAGAAGAAAGAAAAACATAGATAACACAAAATTACATAAAGAAATTTATATGCTTGGCAATTCACTCCTATTTTTCCTCAGATGCAAATAAATCTCAATTTTTAAGGCTCATAATTCAATGTAAGCAAGGGGCCATATAATGCTGGGATGTAATTAGGCCAATAAACTCTGTTACTCTGCCAACCATATTTTGGTAACAATAAAGATCCAGAGATCTAAAGGATGCAACACTACACAGTGCTTTGATTACTCTGTCCATTAATATTGTACAGATGGATATTAAAATGAACCTTGTGATCATAAAGCAGAATGACATACTTTTTGATATGATGTTGTTTCAGCTGTGTGAGCATCTTCTTGGTCTTTCAGTACTTTTTGTGTATCAGTATTGAGAGCCTGAAGCTGCTTTATCAGCTCAGCCTGCTGTGCTGTATGTTTAACATTCTGTTTGTAAAGATTCTGCAGCTCTTGTAACTCCTTCCTGTGCAAAACAAGCAATAAAGAGAAGTTAAGAAAAAGAACAACAATGACTTCCATTAAACAATTGTGTTCAAACAATTTTATTGTAGATAATGAGCTTCCTATTTTCATTTATTTTTCTGTCAATTGCCTTATAAACACTAGAAGTTACATATAAAATATTTATCACATACTTTTGTGAAATATCTACAAAACAGTTAAGTTTCAAAATGGAATGCTTTTCAATTTTCCTCTAACGCTCTAACTGCTCTAAAATAAATGGATTGTCACTACTGCATCAACACTTTCTAATCAATATTCAGTTAACTCTTTAGCAGTAAGTGTCAAAATGTAAAATATTTAGAACATATGGACTGTAAAATAAGTTTAATCTTTTTTTTTAACTAGAACCATCAGAAAAAAGATAAAAGCTTTTCTTAACTTGCACAGTATGTGTAATGCAAGTATCTTTTCTGAAATGCATCTACTCCCTAGACACACGAAGTATGTCTGCTGATAAATTACTTTTTGTCTGCAGGTACAGCATACTGCAGCAACCATAAGCAAGGTAAGTAAACTTTGGTGTGTATTATATAACATAACAGTAAAAACTCTACAAACACAATAATAGGAATCATGTTGTAATGCAACCATAGGATAAATCTAGTATAATCAGTCTGCTTGAGAATTTTACTGTACTGCTGATGGATCTTACAAATTAAGGCAGAAACGAAGATCAGTAATTCTTACTTATTATAAACAATGTTTAAAAACTTGGAATATTTTCTGTAACACATGTTAATAGTTCAGATGACTGCATTAATCCCTTTTTATATATTTTCTACTTAATTCCCTGTTTAATTCACAAGCACATTTCACACTAGTATTACATACAGATACTGAAATACAAGTTTATCACTCCAACTAATTTTCTTCCCTACTTCCTCAATTTTTTTGGTGATCTCCAACACATATGCGACTTCTCTGTGCCTAGAATTATCATTAACAACAAGAGTTATCATTACATTTTTATAATACTGCTGGAGATGTCCAGACAAAGATTACTGTACAAAAGGTAAGCAGCAATAGCAACTTTATTGTGTTTTCCTGAGAAACCACAGAATGACAAAGAAACCATTTTAAGAGAACTTTCAAAAAAACATTTCTTAAGACCTGTGCCACCACTGCCAATACGCTGATTATTCACTAAAGGCACAACATCTGAATAATTATATCAAAATTGAAATTACAGGTACCACAATAGCACAGTCAGACAACTTAACGTTGTTAAAAAAGCACTGTTTAAAAAAGCCTGTTAACAGGCCAATACAGGAGAATATTAAGGACTTGCTTACTTAACAGTATTTAGGTCCTACAGTTCTCAATGAGATATAAAGTAGCTCCTCAAAATTAACAACAGTAGAGGTGCATTAAGGACTCTATGTAACAAAACCAAAGTACAACTGCAGTATGTACTTCATATGTAATTATTTAATTCTGTTCACAAGCATAGCAGCAGAAATAAGGACACAGTGATATATCAGCACTTTCCGACACCCTGTACAACAGGCTTCCAAACAAGCGCTTGTTTCATTTCCGTGACTGTGAGTATATGCTAGAAAATGACACATCTTTGCACTGCAGTTAGATTATATTAATTTTGCACAGGTCCTCCAATCAGATCTTCGTTTTGTTGTGGAAGGGAGGAACATGGGGTAACATTGAATCCTCAGATACTGTTGGAAATGTTGGTAGTAACTGTTGCCAAAACCATTCTGCTATATTGCTGCTCTTTAATTTTTCTGCAAACATCAACTCAGCTATCTGTGTCTGTGACCTGAGAATGCACAGTATTATGTGTTCTCTAATGGTCTGTCCACTAGAATATGGTGAGGGACATGAAGGGCAACAAGAGGTTTCTGTAAGTACCTTAGCAGCAAAATTAAGACAAGGGATAAAGTGGGCTCACTGCTGAAAACAGCAGGGCCTCTGGTAGCAATGGACATAAAAAAGGCCAAAGCACTCAATGCCTTCTTCAGTTCTGTCTTTGAAGGTAACACTTGCCTCCAGCAATCCCAGGTCCCTGTGACCCAGTCTCAGTGGAGGAGGATCAGATCAGGGAACATTTAAACAAACTGGGCATACACATATCCATGGGACTTGACGTGATGCACCTACGAGTGCTGAGAGAGGGTCAATAATCTTTGAAAGGTCATGGCTATCAGAGGAGGTTCCTGAGGACTGGAAGAAAGCATGTCAATCCTATGTTCAAGAAGCAGGACCTGGGAAACTAGAGCAGTCAGCCTCACCTTAATCCCTGGGAAGGTGATGGACCATATAAAGGACAAGAAGATCATTGGGAGTAATCATCATGAATTTACAAAGAGGAAATGATGCTTAACCAACCTGACAGCCTTCTCTGATGAAATGACTAGCAGAGTGGATGAAGGGAGAGCAGTGGATGTTGTTTATCTTGACTGAAGTAAGGCTTTTGACACTGTCTCCCATAAAATGCTCATAGATGGACTGATGAGGTATAGGCTAGATATGTGGACAGTAAGGTGGACTTGAACTGGCCAAACTACTGGGCTTAAAGCGTTGTGATCAGCATCACAGAGTCCAGTTGAAAGCCAGGCACTAGTGGAGTATCCTAGGGGTTAACACCGGGGCCAATACTTTTTAATGTCTTCATTAATGACCTGGAGAATGGGACAGAGTGCACCATTAGCAAGTTTGCTGATGACACAAAACTGGGGGCAGTGATTGTTTCACCAGATGTTTGCGCTGCCATTCAGAGGGACCTCGACAGGCTGGACAAATGGGCTGACAGCAACCTCATGAAGTTCAACAAAGGGAAGTGCAAATTATTGCCCCTGGGGAGTAATAACCCCACGTACTAGCACAGGCTGGGCGCTGACCAGCTGGAAAGCAGCTTGTCAGAAAATGCCCCGGAGATCCTGGTGGACACCAGGTTGACCATGAGCCAGTAATGTGCACTTGTGGAAAAGGCCAATGACATCCTGAGCTGCACTGACAAGAGCGTTGCCAGCAGGGGGAGGGAGGTGATCCTTCCCCTCTGTTCAGAAGTAGTAAGACATATCTCGGTGCTGTGTCCAGTTCTGGGCTCCCCAGTACAAGAGAGACATGGACACATTGGAGGAAGTCCGATGAAGGACCACAAAGATGATGAAAGGATTGGAGCATCTGCCATACATAGAGAGGGGCTGGGAAAGCTGGGACTGTTCAGCGTGGAGAAGGGAAAGCTCAGGGGGATATTACCAACATGTGTAAATACCTGATGGGAGTCTATAGATAAGATGCAGACAGACTCTTCTAAGTGGTGCGCAGTCACAGGAGAAGAGGCAATAGGCACAAATATAAAACACATAAGAAAAATGTTTTTATCCTGTAAGAGTGGTCAAACACTGAAATGGGCTACCCAGAGAGGTTGTGGAGTCTCCATTCTTGGACACACTCGAACTTGACTGGGCATCATCCTGGGCAGCCTGCTGTAGCTGATACTGCTCGAGCAGAGGGCTGGACCTGCTGGAGCCGCGGGACTATACAATCTCCAGAGGCATCTGCGAGCCTCAGCCACTCAGTGATTCTGTGTGATTCTGTTACTAATTTGCTTGCTGCGTGTGCAAAGAGAGTATACAAAAGCAACCCCATAATAATTGGAAAAACAGCTACAAAATAAAAATGAATTTCTGATCAAAATATCTATTAATATGCTTACTCAAATCAGCAAACTACTAAGCACTCTACAAGAGAGACACCTGCCTGTCACTGCAGCAGGATAAGGATGTCAAGTCCTAAGTAAAATGACACTCTCAGGCGAGCATGTAACAGAAGAAATAATCAAAAATTGCAAACTGGATGTAACAAAGGTAATGACTGGCATTTAAAATACATGTGCCTAATATACACACCCGTATATATGTATGTATATATGCACCTATACATACATACAAAGATATATAGAAATATAGACACGTAAGATATATAAATTATATGTAGGTGTGTACATGTATGCATACAAGTAGGATATATGTATACAAATATAAGCACATATTGATAAAATGTTTCAAGATACTGTACACTCTAAACAAACATAAACATAAATTTAAGAAAAAAGTCACCATCAGCAACACTAATCAAAAAAACAATATTCTCTCAGCTAAGCACCAAAATTGAAAGACGTACTAGGTCTATTTTTTCCCCACCACCCCCATCCTCCCCATAAAAAAAACACACCAGGATACACTGAGAGTATTTAACTCCATTTAACATTGAAGTCACCAGATATTACAGAGAAAAAAAACCATCTCTCTGTCTCTAATCTAACACCTCAAGACCATACAATGGGAAACCAAGAAATTTACAGAAAGTGAGCTGCACTCTTCAAGTCACAAGGAAATCACCTATGAAAAATAGTCAGGTTTTTCTCAAGTCAAAGTAGAAGAGCATAACTAAATTATTTTGGCAACTAAAGTAAGATTACCATAACCTTAGAAGATTTTGCTTTAAACATTGCAAGGTTGACACTACATGAAGACACTACAAACTGGACTCCAGTAAGACTCAAAGATTTGACACCTTGTCCTGCCAATAACAATATTTAAAATTCATACTATTGTTTAGGGCAGAGGTAGCTCTGGCACTCACATCTGACAAGAGCGTGAACTAAAGTTTCCTCCTATCCTTAGGGGGTAATATTAAATAAAACCTTTATGTCCTGCACATACCAGCAGTTTAAGAGTAAACCATGGCTTCCCAGAGATGTAAATGAAATGAATAGCTACTGTCACTCCAGAAGCTATATAACTGTGCTGCAAATAGAGTTAATGTTCATCACACCCACCACTTCAGGTGATGTTGTTGGCTTTGTTTCACCACCACAATTTTGGTGAATATGCTGGGATTCTGAGTACCTCAGCTACCCCCATTACCAAGGGAATATAAGAGGGTTTGGGGTAATTCAGGAAATCTCCAGATTCCATTACCTGTAATTTAGAAATACAACACAGGCACAGGCACTATGAATTATGGCTTCTCAGGGGAATGGCATAGATACTATGAAATGGTTTACAGCACACAGCAAAGAATAACCTGAAAATCCCAGAGCAGCAAAATAAGGGCTGAGTAGAAATCCGACTGCCTCATAATTTACAGCATGGAGGTAAACAGCAACAGCAGTGGGGACAGGGGAGGGTGAGCGGGGCTCCAAAAAAAAAAAAAAAGTCAATATTGTTACAAAAGAAGTGGTTGTAAAATGATCAGGAATAGATCTGGACTAGAAACTAATCAAAGGAATGAAGGCTGGGCACACACAGTAAGAACACAGGGGTAAGAAATTCAAATTAATTTTATAATAGAGCTTACTATATTTGCAAACAGTTTAATATTTCCTGGATACCTGTGACAGCAAGGCTCAAGTCTCAGTGAGTCAAGCAAACCTCTCCAGTTTGATGTTCAGAATTCCAGAGCACTCTGCCAGTGAGACAGAGACCACCGAGTGCCCAGCAATAAACACAAAGTTCTAAATCCTGATATTTAGCATAATTTTAAAACAAAAATCGCAAAGATACATTGGGGTTAATCTTCAGAAACAAACAGCAAGGTTTAACATTCTTCAAGAACATGAAAATGGAAAGGCTACCAGGGACTCTTAATAGATCCAGAAAATCTGTACTGAATGCAAACATGAAAAATGTAACAAGGAAGTGCATTTCATAGCTACTTCAGGAGTTCGAAATTAAATCCAGTGAGATCAAGAGTGATTTGCAAAAATAAAGCCGGCAAAGAAAGGTGGTGGCTTCCTGAATACATCCGCTGTGCAGGATCCTGTAAATACTGTCTGTTCACTGATCTTAAGAAAATTTATCTTTCACACCTCAAAAGTATGTGACAGACTTTTACTGACACTGGCTGGGATTTTCACAAACACCTGCTATTCTGTAGGACCAGTGTTAGACTGGAGTACTTCCTCCAAATTTTGGTCCCTGCTAATCTGCTGAAAAAGACTGCCCCTTAAAGAAAACAGTTCTCTTAGAGTCTACAGACATAGTTACTGTTAAACTGAAAAAAAACTCTTGCTAACAAACTGACAGATATGCAGAACAGAGCAACAAATTACGATTGCACAAGAAACAGCACCAGACCAGTTTGCACATAGACCCTTAGAGACTTTCTTTTCCAATTGATTTTAGCATTTACTGTAAAAATTTCAGACAGGATTACCAAGGTGTCAGCTGAAAGAGTATTTTTCTGGATCTGCCCATACTGCACATGAAAGAAGACACCAGCTGAAGGAAGTCAGTTTCCTTCCCTTCTTCTTCCAGAGCTTGTTTCTAATAATTACAACTGTGCTCCTGGTCTGTTTTCAAAATAGGGGAGGGTGGGGAAGGCAGGCAGGCAGCAGATAGGGAGAGAAAGACAGAGCAGCGGGAGAAAGGAGAGACTTGCAAATCAGATTGTCTTTTTCAGCTCCAAAAGTTTGAAATTGATGATGGGAAACTGGAGATAGTAAGAGAGATGGGGTATTGTCCACACTATTTGTCAAAACAATTTTCTGCCAGCATTAAATGAAAACTGAGCATTCAGTGTGAAACTTCTATAAGACTAAGTTTTAAACAAAGATAGCTAAAAAAAAATTATCAGTTAAAAAAAAATGGAACAACCAAATGCTTCAATCATGAAGTGATCACAGTTCTAAGATCTTGGCCTAGGAAGATGAGAAGATGTAAAGACTTTATTTTCTCCTCAGATTTCTTCCTTTAATTCTGGAGTTGTTGCTTTCTTTAACTTAAGTAAGAGTTTGGCTTTTGTTTACATAGACTTTTACTGTTTTGACTTTTTTTTTTCATTAAGAACCAATAGAAAAATAGTTTTATCTATGTGCTGACACCTTGAGAGGATAAGGATTAACTTCAGTATTCTGCACTACAAAAAATAAAGAATATTTGAAATTCTTAGTTTGTATTTATAATTACTGAAACTATTGCCTGAAACTGTGAATTTTATATAATACAAGCCATTTAGCATAAGCCTACTTTTTTCATAATAGAAATGTCAACAAGAAACTTGTAGCCAAAGACAGTTCATTAAGAAAGATTAGCAGACATTGAATTACAATGACACTGATCAAATATATACATATATATAACCTGTCAAGTATAACTCACATAATAGTGATATGGAAAAATACTGTCATTCATCGCAATACCAGTTAAGCATCTAGGAATGAAAACATTTGAGCACGCAGAAAAACATATATGATCAGTTTGCCAAACTCTTTTCCATAAATTTAGAAGGTTGGTTGTATGGAAAAACATATAGAAAAAGACTTAAAACACTTCAAAATAAGTATGTTTTCCATCTTTTCGTTACCTCAAGTTCAGACGTTACATTCAAAAAAGTACTTATTTTAATTGCATATTTAAACAAGATGTCTGTGACAAATTCTAAGAGGTTGTTTTGCAGTGAATACCAAAGAATACATTTTGAGAAATTTTAAGTTCAATGATTTGCCAGACTGTCTGCAATATCCTAAACTGCAACCAACAAGCAGTGACTTTGCAAACCTTGATTACGTGACTTTAAAAATGTCTTCTTTGCTGTCCCCAGTCCTCTCACACATATATATATTTTTCTGAGAATAATTTCAGAAGATAATAAAGCCTATTAGTCCATTGATGAATTCCACAAATTCCCGTGATTGCCTCTGTCAGTACAATTTCCCATTAAACTTGCCTATTGTTATTGACTTTAGAAAACCCAACTGTTATACCTTTTAAATATGAAAATAACAAGACATAATTTTTCCTGTAAAGATTTCAACAAATACTAGGACAACAATTTAGGTCAGAGGCATGAAAAATAATATTTCTATTTTTTTTCTGAAAAAGATGTAGATACTGACTCGCTACAGTAAAATTATTTCTGCTTAGAAAGCAAAAAGGAGTGTCCATACCAATGATTTCTGTATCCCAACTGCAGCTCTTCAGGCATAACCACAGTTTGAGGTAATATTAAAGGGAATATTATTTGTCTAACACAAGAATGATAAACACTCTGCATGATTCAAACTAAGAAGTGAAAAATGGACAATTTCCTGACAAACCACTTAAAATTACCAATTGTCTTCTGCCATTACCTTCCTTTTGAGGAATTCAGTAGTCTAGCCAATTCATATAATTCATTCCATTCTTCATTTCTTTTCCAGGACTCAAATAATGCAGCACTAATCTTACAGATTCAATGTAAAGAAATGGTGTGTGAGACCTAAGATAAAGCTTAAAGCACTGCACTTTAAACCTTTAGCACATGCCCATGTTGACTTCTGCTGACTCGTCAGATTTGACTCTAATTAAAAAGTTAAAGTTAGGATTAAAGCTTTCCAAGTTTAGGGCATTTAGCCTCTCCAATTAAATGTTTATGTCACTAATCATATTGGTATTTTATTACTTTCAGTGGTAGTTCTCTGACCCAACACTAACTACAGAAGTGTAATTTTTAAAGTCCATCCCTACCCAAAAACTGATAACAATATACTGAGTCAAAATATATCAGAGAGAGTCTACATAAACTGTCATCTACTGGTAGACTTCCAAAAGCTTTACATCTTGCAGAACAGAATGTTATGAAAATACACTGTTGCACAAAAATACCTCTAATGCAAGATACTGCTTTGTAAGTGGACCAACAGTCTTTTTGAGAAGATTCAGACTTAAAGGTAATGAAATCATTAAATACTTACTTAGCTCTGATCACATCACAATCCTTTTGGGAGAGTTCTTCCTGTTTCACAGCTACCTGAGATGACAAGTTACTGCATATACTGCGCAACTCTCTCATCTGTTCTCTTGCCTCTGCTAAATCAGTTTCCAAATTCTGCAAAGAAAGCATTTGAAATATATTAAAGATAACATATAAGAACGAGTTGAAACGTACTATGTGTGTTATCTACGTATATAGACATATGGATGTGCACATACAAACATGCATATATTTACTGTGGTTTAAGCAAATATATATAGGTATATGTGCATGTGTGCGTGTATGAAAAATATGAAATACCAGAAAAAAAGGTATATTTCAAATTTTAGGTGGCCACCTATTCTTTACTGTAGGAAGTTTTCCTCAATTCATTTGTTTGCTGCATGTGGAAGAAGAATCCTGAATCAAATCTTTGTAATGCAATAGTACACTATTTAACTACTGAACTGATTGAACTGATTAAGCCTTGTTTTCTGTGTAGAAATCAAACAGAAAAAAACTACTCCTAATAAAAAATAGCTACACATTCATTGTTTTAAGTTCTTCAAAGATTGCACAACACTGCACACATGAACTAAGAATCATGGATCCAGATTCATTTTTGAGACTGCTTGTTAAACCTGCTCTGATTTTTGCACTTCTAATTCAGTGTAAGGAATAGTTTTTCAGGAAAAGAAATAGCGTACAAAATTTCTGGAAATGCTCATTGAAAACAATGTAAACAAGCATTTTACAGTAAGCGTTACTATAGAAGTTAGTCAGCAAATTGTGAAGGTGTATCTGGGAAATATAGCAGCAAGGCAGCTTACTCAAGCAAGACTTTGATCTCTATGTAGTGACATTACTAGAGTTCTCTGGAGGTTTAGCAGCTCAGAAGAATACTTCAGTCCTTGAGAAGCTTCTATGACTATTATCCCAGAGTGTTTTGAGGCAAGAATGGAAATAGAAATATTACAGCAATATCTAGAGCAGAGTTTCAGAAGGTGGCAATGGCCTTAAACCTGCTTTGGTGTTATGCTACTCACAGTCACAATCACTTGATCTCAGTAAGGCAAATATTCCAGGATTCATCAATAATTTAAAATAAACACCTCCTAGTAAGATAGCATCCCTAATCTACTGCCAACAATATATGTTTATCTTCCATTTACATACAGATTTAGTTAAAGAAATAAAGAAATGCACATTTTTCCCGTTCAGCAATGATACCTCAAATATTGAATGTATCAAAACATTTTTATAACGGAGAAGTGAATAATTGAATGTCTGTCCTTAAAATAGCATAAAAATATCTGATATCTTTTTGGATGTATCAGAAATGTACTACAATCAAATTCTTTGAATTTGGACAAGAATTATCATGTCCTGGTAATAACAGTAACTTTAATGTGAGGAAATAGCAAAATTCATGAGTGAATGAGGTAGGAAAACTATTTGTTTCATGATAAATCTCAGGCTATATACCTGGTGCACCCGACTAATAAGTCATCATTCAATCTCAAAGGCTGGGTAGCAAAAATTATTTTTTCTCAGATGACAAAAGATTTCAGAATGATAGGAGACAGTTCTGTCAACACATGAAAATGTTGAAGTGTAATAAAGTATTTATAACTTACAGTTGAACAACCTTAGAGTTTCTCCTCATTGGTTTTTTTTTCCCCACAACAGCTAAAAGTTATTGTATATGTGAACAAAAATAATTGTTCATATTTTGTGTGAATAAATCCTATTTGCCTACCTTTCACACCACACCATAGAGTTGCAGAGGTTTTTCATGGTAGAGATTAAACAAAAATCTGATCTTACCAATGCTTAAATTCCCATCATCCATTGCAGGGTACAATACACAGAATAGGTAACAAATGATTTTGTCATAAATACAACTTGAGAAGTTATACAATGGCAGAATTTAAAAACAGAAAAAAAGTATCTTTCAGTACATCACTCCATTTGTGACATATGCGACTTCACACTTTGATTTCAACTAACAAATTAATCAGGTCAACCTTTTGAACTGATTTTGAAACCTGGACTTTTCTTGGAAATCAGAAGCATTACTGAAAGGGCAAAACATGAAAAAAGGGGCAAGGAGGGACTCGTTATACAAATAGCTTATATACTGAAATATGCTGTATTAAGGCTTTCAGTAGACATAAATCAGAAATCTAAGATTATGAAATAACCTATAATCTTTTACACTCAATTTCTGAGTATCTCAATTTTTTTTTAAATCACATGGAATTCATTATGTTGCCTTTTAGTTGATACAGTAGCTGAGTAGGTAGTTTCATTGCATAAACATGCACACTGGAAGTTTGCTAAATATAAATTCTCCTAAACCTGATTTTTAAATTAAAGCTATTTTCAATTGTACATATAGACTGTTTAGAATTCAATCTTTTAAAGCATATTAAAAAAAAGTAAGTGCTATTTAAAATACAGTAAGTCAAAACATCTAATAATTCAGTTATATGAGGAAGAAAATGCTTATTTTAGAGAAAAATACAAGACAGTAGAAGATATGATACTTCTTTGTAACAGTACTGAAAGTGAAGCAGAAAAAATAAGCCTCATTATTATTTCTAGCCATGAAAAGTGGTGATCCTAACTAAAATGAAATGAAGATAAATAGCAGAATAATAATTTAAGGTAAAACGTTACAGAAATATTTTCATCACTTCAAGTCCAATAACTATAAACTCAGAAAAATCAGAGAAAAGGTGAATTTAAAAGAACTTCAAACATGGAAAGCATAACACATGGACAAGGCATGAGGCAGCATAGTTGTGCATAGATTATGGACTCACTGTGAATTAACACTAAGGTTTTGTTATTTGCAGCTTCAAAAGCTTAGTCACTTTCAAATACGGTAGCTTTGTTTTCATGTTTTTTCTTGTTATGTATTATGACAGACGTGAGACTATTTTTTCAAGGTCCCATCTCAGTAAACTCTGATTTTTCAGTGGAACTAAAATCCCAGGTTCCTCTTGACACATGGGTGTTTCTCAGCGTGTTTCATTTTAAAAGAGAACACCTCTCCCTGTTTCTTTAAAAGCTCCCACCTTCAGACTTTAGGAACTATAAAAGGTACTTTGACAACCAGAAAAAAATAAAAAAAAACAACCACAGAAAAAAACAGAACAATAAGCAATTCCACTATCTTTTAGGTCACCTCCACTTAAAATCTGCCAGTCTGACATATTTTGTGTCTACATACAAAGCCTTTTGTGACTGTCTGAGTTTGGGAAAATACACATTCTTATTATTATTAAACAATAACTTAAGTAACCTCCACCCAAAAAACAACAAAATAACTCAAATGCCTAATTCATTCTTAAATATGGAGACACATCCACATATACGGTGGCTGATTGACAGCTTTCCACTTGTGCACTTTCAGGAGATATACAAAGCTCATATAAGCCCTGGGAAGCACAGAAGAGTAATTCTCAAGAACTACTTTAAGGCAGAAAGCAAAGCACTATGTTAATTTTTTGTACCCTGTACATTATTAATATGAAGGTATATATGGGAAAGACAAACAATAAAACACAATTGCCACCCTTTTAGCCACCTTATCAGGTCTCTTCCTTTTAATCTGCCTCACTTCGATTTTGGCTAATACGACAAATCTTTAAAGAAATATTCCTTAAATGGACAAACTAGCCACAGAAGTTTTCCTCTCAATTTGAAAAACTTGAAATTTATACTCCAATTCAGGCTATAGTAGGTCTGGAAACAACCAGCCTTAGAAAGTGACAAGTGACAATTTTTTGCACAGAAAATGATTTAAAGACTGAAAAAGAATGGGCTAGTAACACTTAGTTCAGTCTCTGAACAGAGGGCCATTTTTCCAAAGAAGAATCTGTTATTTAGACATGGCATTTCTATCCTCTAATACACATTTTAAAAACAATATTGGGGCAGCTTACATTGATAAGGTTTCACTTTATTCTTCCACAAACATGAATAGTGTCTGTATACATCATCTACAATATTGTTAAATATAGTGTTTATTACTGAAAAACATGTACAAAAAGAGATGGTGGTTCAAGTCCCAAATTCAAGGCTGAGAGGCAGAACTGACTTTCAGAAGGGGATATCACTTCTTTTATCTATAACCATTTTTACAATCACTTGAGAACAACAATACAATTCCATTATTGAATTTGCTCACAAATTACTTTTTAAAAGCATTTCAGGGACATGTTATATTGGGGTGTATATATTAGAACATCATCTGCAGCCCAATATCGTGTAGTGTGATAATGTTGTATTTGGCCTCTGTGAATAAGGAAATTATTATTCTTTATTGTTTATAAGCATCCTGTTAAGAGCCAATCTGGCATCCAATATTGATTCTCGAGTGTCGAGTAATAGACATGGGGAATGTCAGGAACAGACGGATAAATTAATTCAAGCTGAAACTTAAATTTTCAAGCAAATATTTACAGGAAGAGTTTATGTAAAAACAGTGATGAACTACAAAAATAACTTTGTGTGTTTTTACAAATTATTATTTTACAAAATATTGATAAAAAACAATGAGACAACATATTACTACTTCCTAGAAGTCAAATATAACATTCCCCTCTTAGAGATAGTATTTTTAATATCCTTCTTAATCCTTGCAATAGTCTTGTGAGATAATCAACTTCGCCTAACTCTGTCCACTAGCAAAGGTGTATAGTTACTTGTCTAACATCACAGAAGCCAGAGGAAAGAAAAAAAAAAAAGGGCAGAAGCTGGGCTGTGAGACCCATCGACACATGACGGCTGGCAGGGACCTGGGGAGGTCTCAATTAACAGCCCCTGCCTAAAGCGGGTTCAGCCAGGGGGTCCAACCAGGCTGCTCAGGGCTTTACAAAATCAGGTGTTGAAATCTCCTAATGATGAAGATGGCCCTACCTCCATGGGCCCCAGCCCCACTGCAGGGCTGTCCTCCTGGGAAAAAGGCTTCTCCTTATCTCCAGTCTCAGCTTTTCCTGATTCAGCTTGTGCTGCCTCTCACCCTTCCGCCACGCAAAGCTGTGAAGAGCCCTGCTGCATCTCATCCATCCTCTCCTGTTGATGCCGGAGACGCTGTTGCATGGCCCCAGCCCCAGAGCCATCCCTTCTCCTGGCTGAACCAGCCTGTCCCACAGCCTCTCCTTGCAAGGCAAGGTCTCCAGCCTGTTTACTTATGTCTTTCTTGTCCTGCACGCAAAAATCAGTGCAGTATCTACAGTACTGAGCAGAGGGGCTCAATTCCTCCCCTGGCTCTCGGGGCCATGCCCTGCTAACACCTCTCTAGGCACTGCTAGCCCTCGTTGCTGCCTGGGTGCACAGGGCTGGCCCCGATGCAGCTTGCTGCCCACCAGTGCCCAGGGCTGTCCCCCAGAGCTGATCCCTGGCCCCTGTATGACTGCAGGGCTCTGCCTTCCCAGGGCAAGACTCATCATTTGTCCTGGTTGAGGCTCCTGTTGGCCCATTTCTGTCAAGGTCCCCCTGGATGGCAGCAGAGCCCTCAAGCACATCCACTTCCCCCCAGTTTGGTGTCATCTGCAAACTTGAGCATGCCTGCTGTCCCCTCTTCCAGGTCACTGATAAAGATTTTAAACACGACAGGTCCAGGATAGATCCTGCAGTACCATTTATTACCAGCCTACAGGCAGTACAGCCCATTAACCACAGCTCTCTGAACCCAAACATCCAAATAGTTCTTTTAAACACGTTGTTCACCTATCCAGCTGTAACATCCTAACTTGGGTACAAGAATACAGCAAGACAGTGTCAAAAATCTTGCTAAAGTTAAGGTCAATCACATCCAAGCTCTCCTCTGGTCCACAGACACAATCATTTTATCATAAAAGACAATCGGGTTGCTCAGGAACGATTCACCCGTGGTATATCCATGATTGTTTCTAGTCACTTTGTCAATTTTGTGCCCAGAAATTAATTCCAAGACAACTTTCTTTGTGATTTTCCCAGGGACTGAAGGGAGGCCAACCAACCTTTGTTCTTGGATTATCCTTTTCATCAGAGACCTTCTCTGATCTCTATACTACTTTTGAAAGATGATAGGCAGCAGCCTGACAGTAACATCAGCCAACTCTCTCAGCACCCTTGCATGCAGCTCAGCTGGTCCAATGGATGTGTACTAGTCAAGTTCTCTCAGGTATCTCCCAACTCATCCATTCTTAGCACTTCTCCCTGAACTCTGCCTTTAGGCACAAATGTTTGCGGAAATCTTGTTGGAGGTCAACAAGATAACACTCAGTACCTCTGCTGCCATATATTACCTCCTGTCACTAATTCATCCTTCCCTTTCAGCAACAGGCCCCTGTTTTCCTTGTTCAGCCTTTTACTACTAGAGTAGTGCAAGAAATTCTTGTTATACCTGTCATCACTTGCAAGTCTCAACTGTAGGTAGCTTACCACCATCCCTGAGTGCCCAGACAATGTTTCTGAACTTTTCCTTTGCAGCTTTCACTGTTTCCACTTCCTCAATACTGCTTTCCACCCCCACCCTACACTGATTAATTCTGTTTAGCCAAGCTGGTCTCCTGATATATCCCCTTGTTTTCCTGAGTATCAGGGTGGACCATACTTGGGCTTGGAAGAAGCTGTCTTTAAAGACTTGATAATTTTCCTGACCTCTTCTACCTTTCAGTGTTGCTTCTCATGGGATTCCATCTACCACCTCCCTGAACAAACTGAAGACTCTCCTCCTTAATTCCAGGTCTGTACTGTGCTACTCTCCCTCCTTCATCTTCTCAGGATTTTGGTCTTCACAATTTCATGGTCACTATAGCCATGGCTGCCATTGATCATTATTTTCTTAATCAGGTCTTCCTTGTTTATGAACAGTGGATCCAGCTGTGTGTCATTCCTGGTTGGCTCAGGGAATACCCATCTCAGGAAGTTACCTCTGTCACCCTCTAGATACCACCTTGACCTGCTTGTGATCCCACTCTGAAACACCAACACTACTTATTCCCATCCCTGTAACCACATGGCTGTGACTCACCTGTCTCTCTTGAGCATGCCTTATCAGCCAGGAAGACAGATACACCAAAAATTATTCTGACTGTTTTCACTGAAGGTGTGGGTAACAATGATTTTCAGTCATTTATCCAATATTACAAGCACTACATTTGAGAACTTGAAAATTATTAAATCAGTTTAGTACACACTAGATTTTCTCCCACAAGTATCAACAAACCATTCGCTGTCCTGGGAATTCTATAATCCTTTCACCATAACCATTCCAAAGGCCTGAATTTGCAAGAACTTTACTTCCCATGTTAACAGATCTGAATGAAGCTCTTTACAAAGGGCTTCCATCAGCACAACAATCAGAAGTGTCACCACAACCACTGAATTGCTAGTGGAGGAAAAAAGATGTTCCTGGGCAAGATGTTGATTAGATAGTTACTACATTGAATATACCAGAAGGTCATGTATTTTGATAGTGTAAAAGAGCACAGCGTTGTAAGTGTTCATTAGCCATGTAAATAAAAAGAATCCACTAAATAGGCATGTATATATGCAACCATCAAACACTTCGATACCATGTTTCTGGCTTATTTCTTACAGGAATTTAAAAAAAACTTGCCAATTTTCACCGGCAAACAAGACAATATCACTTAAATAAAAGATACAATATTCTGTACAATGTATTCAATTATTTCCTTTTTCATTTTGTCATAAACAGTGAAAATAACTTTTTAATATATTATATGCAATAATAAGGCCTCTCACAGAGTGGAGCCTTCCTGAGGCTAAGACACAATTTATTCAAAACTGCAGTTAAAGTTTTAAAGAGTTCTTCCAAAACAACAAATATCAAGTCTACTGCAATCAAATCATAGGTAAGTAAATTATACATTGAGAAAAAATTGTGAAGCTTGTTTTTAAGCTTTTATTATTTCACATGTATATATTTTATCTTAAAATACAGTATCTTTTATTTTTTAATGATTACATTTTAAGATGACTATTTGAAGTCAGATTCCTGCTTCGCAACATCAATTTTTAAAAAGCTGTGGGTCTTAAGTGAAGGAATGTAAATGAATGCAAGTCCCCACTGGTAGATTTGAATATATAACTTGTTATTTAAAGAAAATAAATTGTAGTGTAAATGTCTGGAGAAGTTAATTCTGAAATAACATCCAGGAGTCCATTCCACTTCGTACCTTTATTCGGGCATCATTGCCAGCTTTTTCTGTTTTCCATTGTTCCTCCTGCTTCCTCAGTTTCTCCAGGTCATTTAGCAGGTCAGCACAGCATGTATTTAATCCCTTATTTTCCTCCTCCAGGTTTTTTATAACCAGTCTGTTTTGCTCTTCCTTCTTCTGTGCACACTCCTCAGTGTCCTGTAGAACAGTACCACAAGGGCCGATAAACAAAAAAAGTGAGAACTAATCAGCAAATACAAACTGTGCAGTTTTACCCTCACAGCAGCTTCTTCTATATTTGATGGCCAAGGTCACCTGTGTACTTTTATTGGCCTCTTTCACGCAGGTGGAAGGGTCATATTTTTTAGCTGGATGACAGCTTTGATGAGTACACATTTGCAAAGAGCCCATTAATTGATCAAGCTGCCTTTGATGCTGTCCCCAGCTATTTTTGAGACCCACACAGACATATCCTCCCAGACCTCGGCTTTATCAATTAATAATGCCAGTCCCATCAGAATCTAATTACAAGAAGCCACATCTTCACACTCCTACTTTCTTTGCTCCATTTCCATCATTAACTATTTATCTGAAAGTTATAAAGCTTGGATTCTTGGCTTTAAAGCATTTTCCTCGGAGTTTGTATGTGAGAAAACAGTAAGGTACAGCAAGGCCTAAGGCAATTTTTTCTCCAAGCTTGTCACTTTCTGTGCCACAAAGGCTGACATTGCTTAAAGAACTGCTTCAAAGCTACAGCCTTATGAAACTATGTACGACTTAATATACCTTAAGTTCTTGGCTTTTATCTTTAAATTTCTGGTTCAAGTTACTGAATTCATTCTTCAAACGGGCATTTTCCTCATCCACGGCAATTTTGCTCTGTATTAAGTTTTTTATCTCCTTCTGCTGTCCTGTGAGTCTCTATATTAAAAAAAATAATCTGTTAGTAGAGAAAAAGCAATTGTAAAAGAACATGCATGTACTGGATTTTTAGACCTGCGCATTTTAGAGCTATGAAACGTAACAATCTGACATATGTAGTTTTATAGCATTATTTTCATTTCATTAGTACTGTAACCGTGCTCAAAACTGCATGACTATATGACACAGTAACGTAAACAAGGAACTGAAAATCTTGCTGTTACTAAACAAAAGAGCCCATAAATGCAGAACTGAATGGAAATTATTCAGTCAAGCTTAGACAAAGACAGTAATTTACAGAAGTTATACTTGTGGTTACGGATTAAGAATACATTASAATACTGTTTCACTTGCACTTTTAGCATACCAAAAATCAAGCCAAAAGGTAGAGTTCAAAATTTTCCAGAATTCGTGAAGATAATGAGAAATAACTATTAAGTGAGGCAACTGAGAAGATTATGATCCAAAATAGTTACAAAAAGAGAATTAAGTCTAACTGAATTTGCAGCTCAAGATAAATAATACAACTCTGTTCAACACAGACAACAGTTTAGTGTATCCACACATAGTAAAATCTCACTGCCATCAAAAAAACAACTTCAACTTTCTCTGTTAGATACTTGTATTCTATTCTTATGACATTTGTATTAAAACATCTTCACTCTTAAATGCATATTAGGACTCTACATTTTTCTTCAGAAGTCTGTTTTAATTCCGCATACTGTTTTGTCCCTTCCCTTCCTAAATCAAAGCAGCATTTATCTAAAACTTTTTCCTAGCAGTAACACTGTAACTGTAGTAAGAAACAGATGAAACTTTTATCTCAGGACCAAAATGCAACTGCTTTGCCTTTAATACATAAGTTAAATGAAATGTGTTCAGAAACACAAAAAGTTATCAAGACATGCCAGTTTTGGTTGGGGTACAATTAATTTTCTTCATAGTACCTGTATGGGGCTATGTTTTAGATTTGTGCTGGAAACAGTGTTGGTAACACAGGGATGCTTTAGTTATGGCTGAGCAGTGCTTACACAGAGTCAAGGCCTTTTCTGCTTCTCGCACCACCCCACCAGCGAGTAGGCTGGGGGTGCACAAGAATTTGGGAGGGGACACGGCTGGGACAGCTGATCCCAACTGACCAAAGGGATATTCCATACCATATGACGTATGCTCAGCATATAAAGCTGGGGGAAGAAGGAGGAAGGGGGGGATGTTCGGAATTCTGGTGTTTTGTCTTCCCAAGTGATGGAGCCCTGCTTTCCTGAAGATGGCTGAACACCTGCCTGTCGCTGGGAAGTAGTGAATGAATTCCTTGTTTTGCTTTGCTTGTGTGCGCCGCTTTTGCTTTACCTGTTAAACTGTCTTTATCTCAACCCACGAGTTTTCTCACTTATACTCTTCTGATTCTCTCCCCCATCCCCCCGGGGTGGGAATGAGCGAGCGGCTGGGTGGGCGTTAGTTGCCAGCTGGGGTTAAACCAGGACACAAGAGGATATACCTTTAGATTATTCTGCAATACTGCTGATAACATATACATGGGTTTTCAACCTCCAGATGGTTAAATCTGGTTCACATGTATGTCAGACATGAAAAAGAATGAAAATGTGCTGAGAAAAATCCAATACATTTGAGATCATATCCAACAACCGTTGATTTTAAACTTACATGTAACAATTAGGGCAAAAAAAGTAACTATGTCACCACTGAACTCAAAGTAACTCACAAGAAGAAACACAGGTATTTTAGGTAGCAGCCCTGCATACAAAGCAAGCTGTGCAGGGGTAAGCAGGGCTTGCTCTGCCTTTTGAACAGTGTCAGGGTGTTGGCATCCAGAGCACCCACACTGCACAAGGAAACTGTTCACAAAGCGATAACCACAGAAGGATAGGACAATTTTGAGAGTCTGAGTAGCAGTTTGAATACCAGCTTCTCTTCAAGATGTGCACGCTCTTCTCCTTACTCTGCACAAACAAACTATTACTAAGCACAAAGTAAATCTTTTCTGCCCCTTCCGCTGCACTATGTTGTAAAATTTGACAACTAGCTTAACAGCCAATAAACTACCTTTCAATAAACTACCAGAGTTAAATCGTACAAAAAGCATTAATTTCACATATTTGATTATAAGATTAAGGTTGGCAGACATATTTTCTTTATGAATTATTATTTAAACCACTAGTGAGCTAGTGTGACAGTAAGGCATGTGAAAAATCTATTTGGAGGTGTGCAGTGAAATTAATCTATATATTAAGCAAATGTCTTAAGTCATTAAAAAACATACATGACTTTATTTCTTTCTGTGGATTGCATCTTTCCCTCGTTTGTTTCACTTTTCACTTTTTAACAGAGACCTTTGTTCCAACTTTTTCCAAATTACTTTGAATGTCTGCCTCTCTTCTGTAGACCTCTTCACTTTTTCTACACATCACATTCTCACCTTCCTTGCAAATATTTTTATTCCATTTCTTCTCCTACCACCATCTCAAAATCTTTTCTATACATTGTTCCTCCATATTCTGTAAATTTATTTTATCCCTCTGACCACTACTTCTCTCCACACACTGTTACAAATATGGTAACATATCTTACAAAATGAAAGAAGAAAAAAAAAAAAAAAAAAAGGACACGTATCACACTACATTGAAAATATGTCCAAGCAAGAACAAACTCTGCAACTGGGTCAGCATGTGAGAAAGGTAATGTAATCCAGCTAACTTGTGTAGCAAATATTGAAAACAAACAACCAAGATTATGTTTAGTGAATAGTGTAGGGAGGCATGAAGGATATTTTTTCCTGCACTAAAAATTTCACTTTATCAAGGAAAAAAAAAAAATCATCTTTATTGTACCTCATACTCAATAGCAGCCACAGTAGAATTCAAAGGATATACAAAATTATGGACTTTCTAACAGTGGTCTTTAAAAACACGGAAAAGAAAGTGAATGTGAATTGAAGAGAACGGAAAAATGAGAAAAAAAATTGAGAGAAAAGTGAAAGAAAATACAGAAACCTCACATTCTCATATCTTGGATTTTTGCCTCAAATGTCGTTAATGCCAACAGACAAGGAAAAAAAAAAACACAACTAAATCCCCTACAGAGACTCATTCTACAGCACTGGCACTTTGAACATACTCCAGTCAAAGTTTGCCTAAGATTATAGATTCATAATCGTTCTTCCACTTCCTCCAAAGAAAAAATAAACTTGAATTTCAGATTCAGAAATGTATATGAAATTTTTCTCAGAGACATAAACCAGTGCATAAACCTTCTCAGCCTAGTTTGTTATCAGCATGCATTAAGGAAGGGATAATGAAATCAAGAAATCTCCTCTTAACTAAGGACTCCCCTCTTTCATATTTTGAACCTACCAGACACCAGGCTCTATTTTCACTATTCAAAAAGCAAAATATTTGCTCTTCAGATATATTATTACAGTTACAGGAACAAATTGTTGCTGGTAGAGATGATTTAGTTGCATCTTTAAAAAGGTATGAATCTACATTACCATGGAAAGCATCAGTTATTTTGTTTGCCTCCCTCCCACTCCCCAGGTTCTCATAGAATTTGAGTAAGCGGCTCCTTTGAGTCTTCCTTTCAGCTCATTACTACTTGTTTAACATTTATCAAGACAAAGACTATATTTGAAGAAGACCCTTAGAAATTCTAACTATCTGAAAGAGCCTATTGGCTCTAACAGAGAAAAATTCACAAATACATGCTCTCACAACATCTCAAATTTTGTGTGCTCCAGCTCTTTAAGGTATCTAATTTTTGAGTACACAAGCTACATCATGTTATTACTTAAGTTTCATTATACATTGTGCTGAAACTGGTAAGCATGTGTGTATTTGTGAAGTGAAATCAAAGATCTTTGGGTGTGTTTGGAATGGGATGTTTTCCAGCAATTTGAGGATAAAATGGAGACACAAAGGTACAAAAGTGCAACTAGCTATTTCAAATGTTTGTTCCATATTGCTGAGATGAAATTTTAAACTCAAATAAGCTACTTACTTTGCATACTTTGCAAGATAATCAGACAGATTATCCTGAATCAGACTCACACACTAATTACTTATCCCCACAACTGATGCACTTAAGACTTTAAATCAATCAAAAGGCAAATATGCCATATCAATCACTAAGCACCAAACTCACCTGCGTCATCTACAAAGTCGTCTACTGCAGCAGTAGTGAAACATTATTTAGGTAAGTTATACTTGCATGCAAAAAAATCCTATTGTTTCAAAGCATTTTTCTTGTATGCTCTTATCTTTTCCCCTAAATGAATTGAACTTTTACTCTCATATCTGCTCATTTCACATGCTTATAAAGAAGGGGAAAAAAAACCAGGAATATTACTGGGGAGCCATGACTAGGTAGAAATAAGGGTCATAAAGAAGAATTTCTGAGATACAGACAATTAAGTAAATTATCATCTGCCTTTGCCTGTGCAGCTGTTCTTGCACTTTTCTTCCTCAACCTATGAATTACCTTGTATAACAGGAGGAATAGAGTAAAGACTGATTTCTTACAGCAGAGGATACAATCAGTGTTCCTAAAAGACTACCCTACTCTGGTAGGCAAGTGAAACAACAGAAAGAAAACAYACCATATCAACACATGGGGCCACCTCCCACATGAGGTTATTTTGACAGACTTCACCAGATAAAAACACTCATCAGGAATTCATCTATTCCCACAGTACCTACTGTTTTTGTCTAGATACCATAAAAGACAGGCTTATGCTACACAAGAACAATCTCAACTTACATTTTGCATTGACTGCAGTCGTACTTGTTTGAATACAACAGGACAAAGGCAATGTTCAATGGGCTTTTGACAGCTTGATGCTCAAGATTTACAAAAAACCTCATATAACTAAGACAACTAGAGTACACTTCCAAAGGTTTTTCCATAGACAAACTTCCAAATACAAGAAAGAAAACTGTATTCTAGAAGTGAATTTGCTCTAATGAAAACTAAAGGAATCTGATTTTACCCTTTTGTTTAGCTGGGAAGAATCAAAGAGTATCCCTTGTATACTGCTGGAGCCTGGAATGCTCCAGGCAACAGTATGTACAAAGAAAGAAACACTGTGACCTGGTGGAGCAGGTCTTTTGATGTTTAAGAGGACTGTGATTCCAGAACTAATTTTTATCCTTTCACGTGGCATCTCTTCAGCTACAACACAATACATTTTTTTTTCTTCCCTAATGATGTCAAATTGTTTACTGGCAAAAAAATACTTTTTAAAATACCTTCATATCAATATGCAGAGGAAGAAAAATCACATGCTAAGTAAAATCAACAAAATGAGCTACGAAAACTACAGATTAAGACTGAAGGGGGAAAATAGTCTTTTTTTGTCTTAGCTCTGAACAGGAGTTTTGGACTGTTTGACGTTGCAGACATCATCACTGAACTTCTAGTCTTCAGTGAAAGATTTTTTAATCCGCTACACAAAAAGCATGCAGAAAGGTCTATGAAGCAACAGCTGTACATGCTATTACTGGATTACATGTTTTCTAAATTTTTATGGTTTTGGGGTGGATGGGGGAAAAAAACCACCACTCATAGTTCTGCAGTTTGAAATTTAATCAGATTGCATTACTGAATCAGTATTGCATACCTGTCTATTCTATAGAGTTACACTCTATAGAAGTTAACTCAAATACCTACTGATAGTTTATCAAAATATCCCTAAAAATCACTCTAGCCAAAATGCAAAGCTGACATGTATATTCTTCATTGCCTCTGCTAATGATACAGAATTGAAACAACACACCTTGTTTGTGTCATTGGCTGCTGAAGCACTTCACGAGAAACCTCAAGTCTCTGTACCACAATATTAAGTGTCCATCTATGACTGCAATGAAGGAACATGCGTTCTATTTCCACTACCAAAGGGATCAGGGTAACAAATAAACATTATATTCTGTGCTTTCTTCATTACATTCTTTATCAGAAGCTTTCACTGTGCAGTAGTACACTTCTAATATACCACATAAAAAAATAAAAATGAACACAAACAAAGTAACTGGAACTGATGAAAAATTGAAGTATTTTCCCCCAAGCAGCAACTTTTAATGAAATCCTGACACCTTAGGCAAAAACAAAATTAATTTATTAATGAAATTATTTTATTACAACCTAAATGTGAAAATATTATTCTTTCTTTTAAACTTGTTTTCCTCAAAATTTCTACTTCAAGATTTACACATTTATTTTCTCCCTTTCATCAACTTTTTCCCCATCAAGTAGTTGAGGTTGACTTATCACACTCCTAACTTTCTCCCCTCCCTTCCAACTTCCCTTTTTCACTAGCAGGAACTGAACAATAAGTACACACCACTAAAAATGTGCCAGTAACATTTCATAGCTTTCCTTGATTTAGCTTTCTCAAATTTCTCTTTAGATTTTTCAACTTTATTAATCCTCACGGTTCTAAACTTGAACACTCATACACATGTTTAACAAGTAACATTCCCCGTCATATTCTCATAGTCCTCCCAAATAAAGAAAAACACAAAAGAAAAAAAAAATAAAATGAACAAAAGAAATCCATTCTTTCATCTCATGACTATTCATTAGATTCTTTAATTATTTTCAGATGTAGGAGGAACAGAAGTTCTATGTAAATAATTCATGAAAAAGTAACCATATGTTATAGAAGTCATCTGCTGCATTTTGCAGTCTGCATGGTGTCCCTTCAAAATGACACTAGCTAGTTACAATATAAAACACAAGTTGGTTTTAAATCCATACTGTTCCAAAAGTAAAATGCCAACAGTGCTACCTGATTCTACAGTATACTTCCAAAGGATGCCTGTATACACAGTTAACTATTCAACTTAGAACTTGACACCTAACAAGGAAAGAAAAAACAAGCAAAAATAGCAACTGACATATAATGGATTAAAATGTAACTCATGCAACAGTATTATGAGTACATATCCCATTATTAATTCCTATTTTTCACACCTGCCCTTACACTGTAACAATCTCAAATAAATAAAAAAAAAACCAACCGCAAAGAGAGGGGAATTGAAGTGGGGGAGCTCACTTGATTTTCATACCACCGGGAGTTTGTTCTTCCTTATCCCATCCCATGCTTTCCATGACTCCCAGAGATTAAACAATTTAAAGAATTGTTTCTGAGAAAAAGAAGTATGAAGCTGCAAGCAGGCATCGGCAAATCCATTCCCAAAATGAATGAGAATTTTTGAACACCTACTTCTATCAATAATAGACGTGAAATAAAACATGGTAACTTAAAGATGTATACAAGGAAAAACTCTTAAAACACTGTGCATTCAAATGTGCTTACGTACCATTTACGTACTGGAGAGAAAGGGCAGGTCTTTTTTGCAGGAGGAAGAAAAGAAAAAGAAGATTCTTTAAAGCTCTTCTTTAAGAGGATCAAGTAAAATGGTTCTAGAGAAAAGCAGACCAGAAATATGAGCAGCTGACTTCACCCTGCAGGTAGGGAATATGTATCTACCCCTCTACCACTAGTCAGTCTTGCTCTTCAATTCTCACCTGACCCATAGATTAAGGAAGGGTCAAACAGCATAATCTATTATAGACACCATGTTCCCTATTGCCCTGTTTGGACTTGTCTGATGTGATTAATTTGGTGTCTTCAGCAAAGTTTGCTGTCTTAATCGAACCACCTGACAGAATTTCTTAGTATTTGAACATGTGGTGGAAATAAACTGTGACTTTATGTAGTGTTTCAGTCAGTCTTGCAACTTTAGCACCTCACTTTCACTAGCAGCAAAGGAACCACCTCCAGCCAGCAATCTGCTAAGTAGGTCACAGCACTGACAAAATTTTTTTATGATGTGCACCATTTCATTTCACTCAGGCTCCTCCTTACAACTACACTGCAGCACGTTCCTTCTCTCATCCACTAAAAACAAAGCTCTACTATTCTTTTCACTTCTTACGATATCCTACAATCCTTCATATCCCTTCTGCTGGTTCCTTCTGCTGAACAGGCATAGTGCAAGCAAGCACTGCCAGCAGATGCATTTTTGTATTGACAAGGGAGCCAAATACTGTTTCTGGCACATGCGCAATAGGTTTGCCATCTCTGAAACAAGGAATACAGAAGCTCCTTGCCCTGCAAGGGGACAATAATTAGAGGCAGTTTTTCACAAAAACTCACCTCTAATTTGGAAATGAGACAGCACTGCCAAAAGAAAAGCTGTAGCTTCGTAATAAATCCAGCACCTCTCCCAGTATAGCATGTACTGCAGTAATGCATCTGCTAGATTTAGAGAGTAACTGTCCATTTTCCTCTAATGAGGATATGACAGCTCTCAGGATAACTACAGCGAACACTGACAACATAATCTGACAATCTTGCCACAGCTCTAACATCACCCTAACCATCAGCTGCTCTAAATAAATGCCCCTTCCTCTTTTGTCTAGTGATTCTCTGCACCAGGACAGACTGGATTTTCTATAGGACCTGTAACTCAGCGCTGTAAAGCAGCACTGTCCAGTACACTGATACTTTTTCTACTCCTTCCTCTCTTCTTAGCAGCTATATTTTGAAACTACAGAAAGCAGCAGCCCAGCCCTCTAGGGCAGGCAGCAGAAAATCCGAAGTGTCTTCTTACCTCTTATTCTCTCTACTAATTCCAAATCAAAACCAACAACCTGCTAAAATGAGCTTTTCTATTCTCTTCATTGAAAAGCACAATCTTGATGGAACTGGGTATTTTTTTTTCTACACTTTCGTCCTCAGTAAGGCCTATACAAGGTCTTCAGAGTGAGTTAGCCTCTGTCTCTGGAAGTGTGCATGACTACGTGAGATCTGCAGGAAATGATACCTACTAGCATCTACTCCTGACACAGCAATATTTCATTACACTCACATACATCAGTGCTGCCAGATCAGGTGTAGTAAATAAAGAACAGCTGTTGCTATGATCAACTTTTCTGACAAGCTCTTTCCTAAGTGTGGTCAGCAGATTCATAAGGGCAGAACCTAATCTCAAAGGGCACTGCATGCTTCTTTCTGGTCCTTAAGGAACAACAGTTTTCTTGAACTTGAGGAAATCTGCCTGTATTCAAGTAAGAAGCCATATTTGAAAAGATTCCTCATCAACAACGTCCTTAAAGGGGGAATAAAAATCCAGCTTCACCCCCTTAAAACTATACTGACTTTATCATTAAAATAAAAAATGTGTCACTACAGCAACCAGGTAATGTACTGAGCACAGCTAAGGAGTTAATCTCTTCTACAGCAAAACCAGTTTCCAACGGCTTTTGAAACCATTTCTATCTCAAGAAAAAAGGCTATCCTATTGTAACCCTAATTGGCTACGTGATAACTATTCTTACCTGGATTGAACAAGAAATTTCCCAAACTAGACCCCAGCTCCCCAAAGGATGAATGAGATCATAAAGATGACCTTCTTTCCAGACTTGAATATTGAGCTCTGCTAAAATAAGAACCGAGCATTTCAAACCAGTGGAATGGGCAGAGGACAAGAAACATCACATTTCTTTACTTAGTGTACTTTTTCCTGTCTAATCCAAGTGCAGCTATCATTTTAGGCTATTTTTGTAGAAACACCACTGAGAACACGAAGGCTGAGTAACAAAGATCCAGAAGCTTTAGCCAACTTCAGGCTTGGCTACACAGGCAAATTATCGAAAAGATGAAGCATGCATTTACAGCACACCTGTACGAACACCCAATATAGCTGCTTTTTTGCAGATTAAGTAGGAAAACTCCTTCCCGAAAATGGAGTAGGTTCCTCACAGAAACACATTTTCAACTTGCAGGGAAAGCATTCCTACTGGGAATTCATACAAAAGTACTAATGAGCTGTAAAGGAACACTGTAATTTACAGCTTATTAATTTCTTCAGACAAACAAGCCCACAGGTATTAGCCATAGTCATCATACCACCTACCTCAGGTAGCCTTCTATCAGTAAACCAGAATCAGCAACTTTCAACTATTTGAATAATGAATACATTTTCCTCCCCGTCTTTCTCACTCAGACCAGCTCCTCAACAAGATTTCTCTCCCTTGATTTTACAAGAAAACTAACTAGAAGATGGCAAGCAGGAAGGCACAAAGACATATGATAATTCACTGATGCGGTTCAAAGGGGCTACATAAAACAGACAGGTTTCACCACTGAAGGCTGATCGCTTTTCCAAGGTACAACCTGAACTAAAATGATGTTTTTAAAGAAAAAAAGTGTCAGTGTCCTCAGATATTCTTCACTTGCAATATCTATAAATCTTATTCACTGGAGAAACTTTTTTTGCAGAGTTGATAAACTTCACATAATCTCATCACTACTGACACATTCATCCAAATTCCCTATTCCCAAAATTATCCTCATGTCCCTCATTACACAAGAATAATCAAGGTTATATGCTGCTGGAAATAAAGTGTTTAGATGGCAATAATGTGTGTATGCATTTGTCTTAATTTAATAACAGCATTTGATTACAAAGAAAAATACAATCAGATGAAGGTACAAAAGTTAAGAAAAATTTATTAGTGTTAATTAATGCTTGAAGGTAGAATTATGCTTCTTTCAATTGGACCCATTAAAGGGGCTTTAATATA
Source organism: Oceanodroma leucorhoa (assembly GCA_030449065.1). Classification (NCBI taxonomy): domain Eukaryota; kingdom Metazoa; phylum Chordata; class Aves; order Procellariiformes; genus Oceanodroma; species Oceanodroma leucorhoa. Next base: position 1,728,712 of record JASVER010000052.1, read on the forward strand.
GATTTGCACAGCAAGGTGAAGATTTTCAAGTGCAGATAATGAGGCAAGCTAGTACTATTTTAACCCCTCTGGAGTATAATCAGTTGATAAGGTTTTGAAATGTTACAAGGTCTAGGACAAAAAGATTAGCTCTCGCTCCTCCAGATCAAAATTGAAACCTAATTAATTAGCAATGTTATAGAAGACAGAAAAGGTTTACTGCTACTTTTAATTTCATCTTCTAAGGAAAACAGGTGAAGATATTTTAACTTATCTATTGCATGAATGGCAGAAGACTGTTTCCTGTTCCCACATTACCCTCTAAACTAATTGTTTAAATTAAAAAATTTTAATGCATTCTTCCAAAAACCTCACCTTATTTTAAAAGAAAAAAAAAAAGCACCACTGATCTATTTGAAACATACACAAATGTTATAAATTAAATACATCAGGTAGGAAACGTTTCCAAAGAAAAGGGAGAATGAAGAAAATAAATATATCTGCAGTAGTAAGCCTTCAGAAGAATAATTAAAATTGTAGATGGTGAGTTATCCACTTAAAGGCAGCAGTTAGAAATTCTTTTCCTTGAAGCACCCAGAGAAATTACGTATATATGGCAAGGATGCATCACTACTGAGAAAAGTTTTGAATCACTGTGTAAAACAAAAAATGACAGTAATAAGATCTGCATAGCAACCTAGCCACCAGCCTTAAAGGAGTAACATTTTTACCACACAGCATTTAGAATAAATATGTACATGCCAGATGAGGCACAGCTGTGACTACGAAGACCAAAGTTACCAGCCAACCAATTACAAAGACAAGATTTTAAAAAAAAGGAAGGAACAAAGGGAAAAATACAATGGAAAACTCCAATACAATATATTTTGTGCTGAATTTATGTGCAATAATACATGAAAAAAAAACTTAAGTGCTTTAATAAATACTATATTTACTTGAACCTCTGAATGGTACATTTTGAAATCATGGAATCATAGAATCATTAAGGTTGGAAAAGACCTCTAAGATCATCRKGTCCAACCATCAACCCAGTACCCATGCCCACTAAACCATGTCCTGAAGCGCCACATCCACACATTTTTTGAACACCTCCAGGGATGGTGACTCCACCACTTCCCTGGGCAGCCTGTTCCAATGCCTGACAACCCTTTCAGTGAAGAAATTTTTCCTAATA